>JAZHYW010010591.1:0-15927 GCA_037355805.1 Ixodes ricinus | reverse complement strand
TGCCATTGGTAATACTAGTTTCTTTCACGTCAAACGTCGCACTACATGTATTGCTTCGATAAACGTCGATTCCTTAAAATCAATAAACTCGGAGGTAGCCGTTAGGAAGCTCCTAGTCATCCCACTTTATTCCACCAGTCTAGCCGGCGGCGCGTACGAGGTGGGGTGGTTAAAGATGTAATAGAAGTTTCCACTGCCCCTCTTCCTTACTTTACAGAATCTCTGTGGTCCATAGCTTTCACTGTTACCGAAAACATGCCCCCTCCTCTCTATAAATCAGAATCGCATGGCCGAACCTGGAAACCAAAGAGAGTGGCTTTTGTCGTGACCCGAATATACCGTGACCTCTTGTCCTGAATCAATCTTGACGAGACAAGCAGTAAGGCCCCTTTTGACAACAGTCCGAGATTTCAAAGATAATTGTGGTGGGATTTTTACAGAACCATTGACACTGTGCAAATTAAATTGTAAAAAAAAAAATAGTTTACTTTTCTGGGTGTTTTTTGGAGTTTTCGGATTTATCCGAAGACACGGAACCCTAGGTGTAAGTAGGCACTCCACCCCCGATTTTCCTCTTGGGGGCCGCCATTTTTGTGCTTAGTGCAGAGCGATGGGTGATCGTTAAGCAGGGGTCCCACTGCTCATACATCATATCAAAGACAGTCTGCACGCAGATTCGAACGCGAGTCACCACGGAGATCCGTGCTTCGAATGCCCCATGGTAATGCAGGTCAATGAGGAAAATTGTCATGCGGCATTTGAACCACGGGTCAATATCCGTGGTTCAAATGCAGCGGATATTGATGACTCGTGTTTGCAGACTGTCTTTTGTATGATGTATGGGCAGTGCGGCCCCGGCTTAAAACGGTCATCAGAGGGCAGGAATTCTGCACACAACGGCCTTCATACTTGGCAGCTGCTGGGCTTGAAGAAGTGGTTCGAAGTGATAGTATAACGGGATATGTGTAAGGGTTAAAGAGCCCCTCCTCGGGCGACGGAAAAGCTTCCCCTGAGATGAGACGGGTGATTAGATCGCCGTTCTGCCACCGCCATGTTCTTGCCTGCTTAAACTTCAAAGTTGCCTCCTTCCCGCAAGGACCGTAGACTACGCAACAACTGCGCGGAAGGGCCATCCTTGTTATAATGGTACCTCAGCTGCGTTTTATTTTTTTTCCCCATCAATTATTACGCAATTACAGCTTAAGAAAAAGTGGAAATGTGAGCCCGATAGCCCCCAATTTTCTGTCGAATTCTTGAAAGCTTCCTGGGAATATCTGCAATCACACACTTCTCTTGAGATTTGTTGGTTGCATTATATGACTACCACCGTGCATTATCGTCCGTTCCATAGCATTTCTATGGCACAAATAACCATTATATTACATACGAGGTCATCTCCAAGCTAGAACTTCAGCAATAAATTACATTTTAAAGTTTTCAAAGAAAACTTGTACGACTATGGGTGGACGCAGTACAAAAAACACTGCGGAACATGTAAAAAAAAAGAAAAACTAAATTTTCAACATAATGTCACATGCGTACTTAGTATTTTTAAAAATCGCTCCTGAGGAGATTGTGTGCCCATGGACAGAAGATATTGTCACGAACAACAAATGATGAGGCGGCGAATTAACTAGAGAAACTAAGCGTTTAATGGCGCGAACTTGAACCGAAAACAAAATAGAAGTAGGTCGGCGTCGCAGGCGTGGATGTCGGAGAAACAGCAGGATCGAGCGCTGGGTCGAGACTGACCGCGGCTCGCCACGCGGAGCCCCATTTTGTACGTACGCGGGCTTCTGGAACAATCGGCGTAGAAGGTTCTGCGTGTGGAACATTCGGACCTCAAATGAACAACAATCTTCTCGAACTGACCAGGACGCGACATTTACAAAAGAATAAAAAGGCGCGTCCGCTCCTAGGCCTGGAACCTCGAGCCCTTTGCGTAGGAGACAACGACAATAACCATTCGGCCACGGGCGGGCTTGGTCGGAGACGTGCGTGGCAATATAACGATATATATGTTTACGTTTAAAGGAAATCCTGTGCCCTCAAATAGTTTCACCAACTGTAGAAAACAAGAAACGTTCATGCTAAAACAAAGTGCAACGTAAAAGTCGCATTATGAAACGCATGCCAAGTTATTACAAAACAAGCCCTCCACCTCCCAAACAACTAGGTAGCTGACTATTAAAAAACGAAAACCATCTTGGACAGGCGAGTCGGTCAGGAGGATATGGTCACTTCAGATATAAAACAAGAAACCAAAAGGAAAACACTAGTATAAGGCGGTTAATGCTAAAGAGCCAGTGGAAGCCCGCTATATGGCTGTGATCGCTGCTTTTCCAGTACACTGGACACAACTAATAACGCTATGGCAATCGTTTTAGAACAATCGACCTGTAATTCCTACTGGTGTCGTTTCGTCCTTGCGTGTGCCTTTAAACGCCGTTCAATTGCCTCCTTACCTTCAAACATGGTCGACAGAGCGTCGGGTTCAGACGCGACTTCTTCATATCCAAACCCATACGTACGTCGTTTTTATATTCGCCGTCCGGAACACGTTCTGAACAAAAGATAATGTACTGATTGGACTCAGACTCATATGTTTGCTTAGCAGGAACCCATCCTCTTCACATCTCGGTATCGGCGTGAAAAAGGCGGAAAGCGGGAGGAGCAATTGCGATGAACGCTGTTCGTACAAGTCAACAGCTACACGGCAGTACGGCATCGTGCAACGGTGCGAGTTTGCTGCTTCGGTGCTACAAAAATTTTTAAACCCGTGAACCAAAAAACAAAAACAAGAACAATGAAGACGTCGGGCGATTGAAGTCCACGGATAAAAACAAGCGCTATGCAACGGCAGAACGACGACGGCTCGAAAAGTCACTAGGAGCAGCCTAGGGCGGAAGCTCGGCCAGCCGCGGCGGGGTCCCCCAGCCGGTCCTTTCGTGACGTCGACTGACGGGCCTCCTTCTCTCTCCCCTTTCCCTCTGCCTCTGTGGGGCGTCGCTTCAGCACTACTTTGAAGGCGCTTTTCCGGTTAATCCGCGCATAAAATAACCAAACGAATAGAATATTCGTGATGGCTGAGACCTTGTTTACAAAACTCGGGTTTATTTTTTTTTATATTTAAAACAGCTTCAGCTTACAACCGAGTACCTTCAAATCTCTTGGCAACGTTTACGACGAGCGAACACAATGACGCCATCTAACGGGTAGCCGTGGAACACTTGCAGTGCCGTTTGTTTATTTTCTTTTACTTTGTTTCTTTAACTTTTAACGATATTTTAAACGACCATTTCTCATTGACAGTACGTCCTTTTGATCTCTCAAATACTGCAAATACTTCGCTCTAGTGAAATGCGGTTCCAGGGTCAGCTCATAGATGGCGCCAGTGTCTCAGTGTGTTCTCACAAGGAATCGGTCATGACTCATAAGCAAACGCAATTGTGTGAACGGGCTTTTCCCAATTTCTAGTGCCACAGACGAGAGGGCCACTGACAGCATGAAAACGGTGGGAAGGGGTTTCAGTTGTCCCGCCTCGGGCGCCAGCTTCGTACCTTCAGCAATAGCTTCGGCGTTTCGTGAGCACGAACGCGCAACCAAAGCTAGCCGTAAGACTCCGGGAGCGTGCTGGAAGTCCGGCCTCCGAAAAAGACGCCCTGTCGTTCTCATCATGGCGGTGACTATAGTGTTAATTATAGAGACATTCCCAGCTCCTGAAATAGGAGAATACTCTGCATTATCTAAGTTTTATGCCCTTTGTGTTCTTAAAAGTGTTTAGACCTCATCAAAATAAATAATTGTTCGGTAGATATGGTAATAAATAAAATGTGTTCATTGCAGTGTGGTTCGTTTAGCGCACATTTTATTTAGGCGCAACATCACGCAGACCATACTACCTTCTTTTTTTAGAGCGCAGCTCTTGGCGCTTGTCAGAGCCGTTTATAGAGAGAGTTTGGTCAATGGGAGGCGCGGGCAGAGCCGGGACGTGGGTCAGACTCGGAAAGAGGGCTTGGCATGCTCTCTTGACCAACCCAAGCCGAAAAGAATCCCCTAGCGGTGGTAGCGAGAAACAGTTCTGATCAAAAGCCTATGTTCGTATATGGTTTTAATAAGCGCGTAAGAGTGAATTGTAGTAACTCTTTGTGGTTGAAAATAGCGTTTACGTGTTGTTTTGATCATGATCATCCAGAAAGATGTAAGAAACGAATGCGCCGCTCAACTCCGTTTTGCTCAGACAGAGTGTGACCGCTCGAACGGCAGATTATCGGCCCTCGGCGCTTGGCGTTGGGATTTTGTCGATCGTTCCGCTCACTGATCTCAATGACAATTGCTGGATCGCGTTTGACCAGCACCGCCTATGGACGGGAATGCGGCCACGGTCGGCCATCTTTTTGGTAGAGTTATATCATCTCTAGCCATCATAGTAATATGGCGGACAGCGCAATGGCGGCAGGCTGCCATAAAATAGCCGTAGATCTAGTACACTGTACCGTGGGTGATATTTCGTGCTTGATTGAAGTTGTTCGACGAAGCAGATTCTTGAAACCCGGCGTGAACGGTAGCCTCGTCTTTGAGGACCCGGCGAAAGTTCTACGAAAGCGCAGCACCGGGGGAAAGCAGCGCAGCTCGCATCGAAAGCAGACTACGTACCGGCGTCTGCTTTCGATGCGACTTTCGATGCGTGCTGTGCTGTTTTTCCCCGGTGCTGCGCGATTTCGTGAAACTTTCACCGGGTCCTCAAAGACCAGGCTACCGTTCACGCCGGGTTTTAAAACATGTTTTGTCAAACAATTTCAATCAATCACGGAATATCACCCACGCTATTTTGATGGCAGCCTGCCACCACAACTGCCAAAACGCCGTCTGCCATGGATGGATGATGGTGGCTGCCAGGTGGCTTCAGCAGCTGTATCTTGGCTAGAGGTGATATAACTCTACCAAAAAGATGGCCGCCAGTGACCGCATTCGCGGAGCGGGCAAACGCGATCCAGCAATTGTCATTGAGATCAGTGGTTCCGCTAGTCGCACTCTTCCACCATCATTTTGGATGAGGGTGATTGAAACATCAAGTGTACCATATTTTCAGTCACCGAGAGTTACTCCGACGCAGTTATCAGGTTTGTTTCTCGGGACCACCGCCAGGGTATTATTTCTGGTTTCTGGTTGGTCACATTCAAACTCCTGAAGACGCCCTGGAAGACGCCCAGCCCGCTTTCGGCCAATGGCGCCTCCTCATTTGTCTCCTATACTTCCCAACGAATGGCCAAACTCTCTACATATACGGCTCTGGCGCTTGTTTACGGCTTGAGCGACGTCGCCGACCGTCGCCGTCTGCGTAACCGCGCGTTGCATTATGGGACGTTTCAATAATGACGTCACACTTGACGTCACGAGGGTCACGTGTGACGTCGCCCTCGTGATGTCACGCGGCGCCTAAATTTAGCGGGAATATTTCCCCGCTAAATTTGGCAGAGAAATTTAACAGAAACAAATTCCCCGCTGAATATAGCGGAAAAGATTTCTCCGCTAAATTTAGCGGAAAGATTACCCAGCAAAATTTAGTGGAAGATTTTCCCCGCTAAGTTTAGCAAAAAAACTTCCCCGCTAAATTTAGCAGACTAAAATATCCGCTAAATTTAGCGGAGAAAATTCCCCGCTAAGTTTAGCAGAAATATTTACCCGCTAAATTTAGCGGAAACATTTCCCCGCTAAATTGAACAGAAAGCATCCCCTCTAAATTTAGCGGAAAAATTCCCCGCAAAACTTAGCGGAGAATGTTCCCACTAAATTCAACGGGAAAATTTCCCGCCTGGATTTAGCCAAAAAACTGTCCCGCTAAACCTAGCGGAAAACATTCCCCGCCAGTTTTAGTGAAAAGACTTCCCCGCTAAATTTAACGAAAAATTTTTTTTAGCTGAAGAAACTCTGCTAAATTTAGCGGGAAATTTAGCGAACGTTTCCCGCTAAATTGGAGGGGACCAGAAGAGAAGGAGGGTAGGGGGAGGAGGGGCATACTCTCCCCTCCTCCTTCCTCCTGAAGAGCTGCGCTCTAATTCGGCATTACAAAGAATTGTAAACGTTTTAGAGCGCTGCTCTTAGGCGCCCGTTTCCGGCTAGAGCGGCGTCGGCGTCGGCGTCACCGTCTGCCTCGGCGTAACCGCGAGGTCACTTGACCCCCTGCCACGTGAACCCCCCCCCCCCCCCCGAGGTGATATGACCCCCGGCCACGTCACCTCCCTCCGAAATCATGTGGCCCCCAGGTCACGTCACCACCCCGAGGTCACGTCACCCCCCCCCCCGAGATCACGTCACCCCCCCCAAGGTCACGTCACCCCCCCCCGAGGTCACGTGACCCCCCTCCGCGCCTTCCCCCCTCCTGAAGAGCTGCGCTCTAATTCGGCGTTACAGGGAGTTGTCAACGGCTTTCATTTTTCATTTATTCTTTTTTTTTTTTTTACAGATCAGTTATTTCAAGATACCGAGATACGTGCTCTTTGCGGAATCTTTCCCCAAGACGGTGTCCGGAAAGATACAGAAACACAAGTTGAGGGATGAAAGCAAGAACATTTTGAATCTGTGAAGAACGAATGTAATTCCTTTCCCTTCATGCATTATTAAAATATATATATATAAATAAAACATTGTACCCTGCCTATTGAGGCGCCAGCTGATTAATGGCACGTAAGTAAATGGTGTTTTTTTTTTCAATTTGAACCTGTGTTAAGTTTGTATAAAGAATCTACCTAGCAGGACTTTTGCACTTCTTCGTTACGGCAGTCCAGAAACTACATGCAGAGGAAAATATCAAGCTAGACAGATTAACAACTCTACAAATTGGAGTGTGCTGGTAAGTTACAGGGAAAAAAAGAAATACAGTACAACAAACAAGAAAAAACAATGGTTTCCCTTGCCTTCGTCCTTTGTGTCTCTTTTGGTTTATTCCTCACATATTATTACATTTCCCGTATCTATGTGATGCGGTGGAAGTGTGGCTCGAGTCAGACATTGCATAATCTGCCGGGCGTTGAACCGAGTGCAATAGACAATACACAAAGTGTCTTCATACACACGGGCTGTCGCTTGAGTGGTGACATCTCAGCCACTTTTCCACCAAATCGTTTTCTTGTCTTGAAGTTTACGCAATTCGGTTTGACTCAGCTCGAGCGCGTAGCCTTGGATAATGCGTCGACGCCATTTTACCGCATAAATCACGCATTGAGTGCGCCAGAAGGGGGTGATCAGTGGCCGAGTGGGCAGCGCACACCAGCTCGGAGTCCGTGGAGTGAAAGCTCGCGCTGCAGAACCTAAAGATCCGGGGTTCAATCTCCACCCCTGTCCCTTTCGATCTGGATGAGCATCGTACCGGCGTGCGGTCGTGTATCACTACTGCGTGGTGCACGTTAAGGCCCCCAGGCTAGCGGTCGTACCGTACTGGCTAAATTGCTCATCCACAGCTCAGAGACAAGTCGCGCGTTGATGCATACGAACTGCAGGCTGTATAAACATAAACCCTAGTCTTCTCTATACTGACAAAGCCTGGCAGATCGCCAAGGGACGCGGCCGCCGAAAGTAAAAAGGTAGAGCGGCAGACATCGGATGGAGAGGATGGATGGATGAATCCGGCTGAGCCCTTTGGATCTGAAGGTAGCTTACTCCACCTAGCCATTTTGTTTTACCATTTAAGCTTAGAATATTTAAATGCGAAAATTATATCCACTCCGCACTGAAAAGAAAGTGAGGCTATAAAACCTCCTTGCCATCAGTTAATTAGAAATTACCTAGTTTTCTCTCGCTTTCTGCCACCACTCACTTAATCTTTGCTTGGTAATCTCTACTGTCTTGAAATCCACTTTTCCTTCGCTGTCTCTAAAACCCAATGACTTTATTAAATCTATGTTTTCCTCGGTAGGCATAGGGTGAAGCCCTTTACAGTAGAGTATCAAGTGCTCAGCCGTCTCGTCCTCCTCTCCACAAGCAGCGCACACTGTATCCATTTCCTGGTACTTCGCTCTGTATGTTCTGGTTTGCAAAGCACCTGTCCTTGCCTCAAACAATAACGAGCTTCCCCTAGAATTGTCATAAATGCTTTCTTTGGCAATAACTGTTTTGTTTAATCTATAGCTTTCCAGAGCCGTCTTTGTCTGCATTCCCTCTAGCCACCGATCTCTTTCTGTGGCCTTAACTTTCTTCTTAACTGAGACCTGCTCTTCCGTAAATCCACTTAGCCTAAAACCTTTACTCTTAATTTCCTAGTGCGCTGTCTCCACTTTGTGTCTATACTCCTCATGTATGAATAGTAGGGGTGTGCGAATATTGAAATTTTCGAATACGAATCGAATACAAATAAGACAAAAAACGGGCTTCGAATATCGAATCGAATATCGAATATGTGCCCAGTAATAAAAAATTGCAAAACAAGACGTAACAGCAGGTTTTATTGCATTTTTAAAATAAATCAATGCAACTGCATTTTACTTTGTTGCAGTAGGCTAAAGATACTTCCAGTAATGCATTCATTACAAATTATTGTGTAGGAAGATTAAGTGCTCAACGTGTTCAGAAAGTAAGGGCTCCCTACGCGCCGTCACAACATTTCTGCCAGTAGAAAGAGCCTTTCACTCGGGAAACCTGCCAAATTTCGCTAAAGTTCGAAGAAGTTCGACTTATGGACAGTGTTGCCCGGCTGCTACACGAATATTTCGAATTTTGGGAAAAAATAATTTTGAAAGCACTTTATGTTATATTTTATAAAATGGTAACGAATGTTTACACGACATAAAAGAGAAACTATGCGCTTTTAACACTTTCGTTAGTTAGTAATGGGAACCAATGATGCCAATAAACCCAACAAATATTGCACTTTTCCTCCGCAAAGTGGAGTCAACTAGTTCTTTTTTTTCGCGCATGCGCACAAAAGTTGAACTTGAGTCGAACCTTTGTCAAGCATCACGTTGAATGTTCGAAAAAGTCGAACTTTGTCGAACTCGAACCTGGGCGTGCGGCAGGAGTTGTTGTCATTGGCGATGAAATGTTCTGCTCGCACATAGCTTTTTTTTTAACATTTATATTAGATAACACTCTCGAAACTTATTTTATATTTTAATTTCACTCTCGAGGTTTATTTTATATTTCTATTTCACTCTCGAGGTTTATTTTATAGTATCAACTTATAGAACGCGCAATTACATCACATATAGTTATAAAAGTGTCACACAGCAAAGGGCTTGGTGAAAAATAAACCTAAACTGATCTTGTCTTGCTGCCATCGGACAGATAGAAACGGAGCCGACCAATTACGCACGCAGTGCGTTATCAGTCAGCTCCGTGAATCGCCTCTCTCAGTGAATAGACATATTCATAGGGGAATGCGTGGCAGGCAGGTTTTTCGTTACTTGCTCGAACATTCGCGGTTTGTGCGAATATTCGCCGTTTTCGCCAAATATTCGGCTTTGACCGAATATTCGGGAACTTCCGAATATGCAATTTTCGAATCGAATACGTTTCGAATAAGGAAAATATTCGATTCGTATTCGAAATTTCGAATATTCGCACACCCCTAAAAATAGCTGAAAACCTTTCGTGCCCATTGCTCCCCATCCATTTGCCTCAACCGATCCTCAAATTCTATCTTGCTCACAGCTTCCCTGCTCTCAAATGACGCCCATCCCATGTCTCCTTGTACTCCCTGGTTTGGCGTTTTGCAATGTGCCCCCAAAACCAGCCTACCTACTCCGCGCTGTTTTTATTTCTAGTCTTGCATGCACTTCGGATTTCATGCATAGCACTGCGTTTCCAAAAGTCAAGCCAGGCACCATGACCCCTTTCCAAATCTCTCTCACCACCTCATACCTGTTGTAATTCCAAAGTGCTCTATTTTTCATTACAGCTGCATTTCTGTTGCCCTTACCTATTATATACTTTTCATGCTCACTGAGATATTCTGCACCATCACATATCCATACTCCTAGATACTTGTATTTACTAGCTCTCTCAACTGTAATATTCTGTATCTTCAGCCTCTCAACTTCATCATTGTTAAAAATCATGACTGCTGATTTTTCACTACTGAATTCTAAACCTAATTCCTCTCCTTCCCTACCACAGATGCTCATTAATTCCTGCAAATCTATCCTGTTGTTAGCCATTAGTACGATATCATCCGCATACATCAATCCCGGTAAGGATTGCTGAATTTTTGGCCTAGCTTACTGTACGAAAGGTCGAATCCAAGCCCACTCTTCTCTAGTCTATCCTCCAATCCTCTCAGATACAACATAAACAGCAAAGGCGATAACGGGCACCCCTGCCTAAGGCCTCGTCTTATCTCTATTTTCCCCGTTGCCTTTCCTTCCCATGTTATAATCACCTTATTATCTTTGTAAATGTTCCTTAATATTGCTGTTAGTCCTTCATCTAGGTTTAAGCTCTCCACTATGTCCCACAGATTCCTTTGGTTCACATTGTCATAGGCACCCTTGATATCCAGAAATGCCAGCCAGAGCTGTCTGTTTTCTTTTTGCGCTATTTCTATACACTGTGTTAGAGAAAATATATTGTCCTCCAACCTTCTTTGTTTCCGAAACCCGTTCTGTAACTCGCCCAGTATGCCCTCGCAATCTACCCATTCCTCCAGTCTGTTCTTTATAATCTGCATTACCAACCTGTAAATAACTGGTGTCACGGTTATGGGACGATAATTCCTAATATCAGACTTATCTCCCTTTCCCTTATATATCATACTCATCCTACTAAGCCTCCATTCATCTGGAATATTTCCTTTTGTTATCATAGTGCTCACTACCTCCCTTAGTTTTGCCTTAGATTTAGGACCCAAATTCTTCACCAGCTTGATTGGGATACCATCTGTGCCTGTCGACGTGCCACTAGGGACTCTTCGTTCCGCCTTTTCCCATTCTCTTTGTCCAAAATCCGCGATGTCACAAGCTGGACTGCTACTTCCTTCGGTTCTCCTATCTTCCACATGTACCCGTTCCCGAAATTTCTCCTCCATCACTGCTCCTATATGTCGTATCGCATCATCTCCCTCTAATTGATCTCCCTGATGCGAGAGTATGAACCTCTGTCTAGCTTGCGTCGTTTCACCGAGTGAGTTCAAGTGCTCCCAAAACTTCTTGGCTGCGTTTCTATCTTTCTTGCTTACATTACTCATCCATTCTTCACCCTTTCTCTGAATTTTCGCATTGATCAAACTGGATGCCTCTCGGCGACATGTTATAAAAGTGTCCCATTTTCTTTTTACTTCCGTTTCTGACTCCCCACTACGCTTGGAATGCCTGTGTTCTCTAGAGGCTTCCTGACGTTTTTGTATCGCTTGCTTCACTTCTTTGTCCCACCAGCTTTTTGGTCTATGTCCTTGCTTCCCCTTTCGTTTACTCTGAACTTTGTCTAGTTCCAGAGCAAAAAGCCTAGTTAGGCTCTCATAGGTCCAATCTGTATACCGTTGCCCTGAAACTGCTTCCTCTATTCTTTCAGCAACTATTTCCAACTCTTTGTCGCTGCAGAAAGTTTGCTTTGAATTATGTTGTCTAGTTTCAGCATTTACTTCTCTGGCAAAATTCAGCTTAATACGTTTGTGATCACTACCAAGACTTTTGGAACCTTCTTCATCTATTTTCATTACTTGTAACTTACCATATATTTTGTGTGACATGAGTACGTAATCTATAGTTGAATGTAGATTGCCAGTTTCCCACGTTATGTGCCCGTCACACTTCTGACTGGTATTACATAAAACTAAGTCATGCTTTTCCACCAGTTCTAGTAATATGCTTCCAGTTGAGTCCGTATACCCATCCAGACCCTCGATATGGGCATTCATGTCTCCCATAATAATTATTTCAGAGCCTTCCCCTAGCTCACTAATGTCTCTTGATATGCAATCAATCATTTTTCTGTTTTCCTCTTTAGCACCTGTCCCTGTCCATAAGTAAACAACTCCAAGGACTGTTGATTCCCCAGCGACTTTTCCTTTCAGCCACAAATGTTCGGCGCACTCCTTTCTGATCCTTTGAAAGTTCATGTTCTTCTTAATAAATGCTCCAATTCCACCTCCCTTCCTCGTTCCCTCCATTCTGTTGCATTCTTCCCACACATAGTCAGGGTTGCAAGGTGGCTGCTCCATGTCTCTGAGATGTGTTTCCACAAACCCATACACCACTAAATCCTCCTTTCTTAGTTGCTCCTCTACCTCTTCCCATTTTAACCTATTTCTACCACCCTGCATGTTAATATATCCAATGTCTGATTGTGCTGTTTGTTTATACCTGTTCTTACGTTTTCTCCTCTTTTAACCCTGGGTGCCTCTCCTGACTTTGTTGGGTTTTCAGTTACTTCAGTGCCCCCAGGGCCCTCGGTCCCCCCAAAAAAGCAGTCACCGTGCGGCCCATCCTATCCCCCACCCTGTAACCCGTGGCCTCACTGTAGTGAATGCCATCTGCAAAAGGGCGGGAGCCAGCCTCGTACACTTCCCTGTTTACTTCCATTACGTCGTACCGAAGCTGTCGACTCATACCCTTAATTACTCTGTTGGCTTCGACAACCCTCCTCTCCGTTACCCCGGACTGCCCCCGAACTTCTGGAATGGTGCACACAACCACGTGCACATTCTCAGACACGTCCCTCAGCTTACGCATCCCCACGTTTAGCTGCTTTCCGAGGTTCTGGCTCCTACCCTTGAGCACATCATTAAGCCCCGCATGAACTATTACTAGGTTCCTTCCCTCCCGGTTATCCCACACCCCCTCACATGCTGTGGTCATAGCATCCACCATACACTTCCCTGGCTGGACCTCTACGGTTACCCTCTGGTCTCCCTTCACCCTGTTCAGTACACCCCTCTTAACCCGTGCTACGTTAGAGCTCCCCACTACCAGTACCCTAGATCCCCCTGGTACCTGCGCGCCCTTGTCCTGCGACTTATCTCCTGTCACCTGACTGCCCGACGCCTGCTGCTCGAAGGCGCTATTGAGCTGAGGGTCACTCAGCTCTCCAGCGTCGTCGAGCCCGCCAGTCAACAGGCTGGACTCCAGACCACCAGTGACCCCAGCCTGCAGACTGGTGGTTCGTCCCGCTAGAACTGACACTTCCTCCTTTCTTCCCTCGCTACTCTCACTCGCTCGAATTACCCCTTCCAGGCGCTCTACCCTACTGTCACACTCCCTCTTACGCTCCTCTAAACCCGCCTTCCATACTTCCCCCAGCTCTTCCGCCTGCTTCTCGAGGCCGACCCGCTGCTCCCTCTCATGATTAAGCTGCCTAGTCAGCTCCTCAACCTGGGCCTCGAGACCCACCCGCTTCTCTCCTTCTGCCTTAAGCTCGGCCTCAATCTCCCGAACTCTACCCTCCCATTCCCCAGTTACCTGCTTAAGCTTCACACAAAGCCGACACTCGAAACTCATCCCCGCCGCCTCCTCCAGACTCCCGAAACCCGTCTCCTCTAGGTAACACCACCTCCCACACCCCTCGCACTGCACCAACCCGTCCCCACCCTTGTCATGCCGACCCAAATCTAGACCCATATCTAGACCGGGAACAAACCGTCACTTCCCGCCAAAAATTCAAACAGAGCCTACTTTGCGAAACTAACTTCTTAGTAGCCTCAACTAACCTCAACTGCTGCTGTTCAAACCTAACACTGCTACCGCATAGTCACTTCCAATCAACTCTCAAAAAGAGAGAGAAAAGAAGAAAAACTGGCACTTAGCTTCGGATGCTCGAGGAGAACCAGGAAACACGTCCGCTCACCGCAACCGCTCCGGCAACATGACTCTCCTGGGCAAGTCTTCACAGACTTGCCCAGGAGAGTCATGTGACAGGCGCCCCACTGCGGCGAGAAGCCGAAACACCCTTTCCCAGAGCGATGGAATGTCCGCTCGTGCTCCTCACTTTCCTCGGCGCGAAGCAAAAGCAAAGTGTGTGTATGCTTATACACACAGCAGTTTGTTACACACTTTATACAATATTATTTATACACACACTTCCGCTCGAATCTCAATTCACATCCCGGTATACACTACCCTACACTTTTCTGCACCGGTGCAGGAGGATGTAGGTAAATCAAACGAGCCTAATGTGTGTCCAAACAATGGCGGACTCGGTTAACTTGAAAACCAGCTACTAGATGGCGCGAACTTTTGAAAATGACCTATTGCGACCACCCGGTACTATGCACCAAATGGCGGCGCCAACAAGTAAATCGTGGAATGGAGTGCCGAGGCACAAAACGTTGATGATTTGCTGGCTTTAGTTCAACCAATCAATGAATCAGTTTTGTTGTTTGTTTGTTGTTGTTGTTGTTGTTTTTGTTTTTTGCTCTGATTGAGGGGGAAGTTAGGAGGGAAGGCACCAGTTCCCGAGAAAACATCTCGCTTACGCTTTAGCAACACCAGAAGAGTGCATCTTCCTATACCGCCCATGGGTCGCGAAATGGGCGTCCGCAGCGCCAGTTAAATCCCTCAACGTTAGGTGGCGGTACTAAAACCAAGAAGGCGGCCCACCGAAACCATAGGGCGGCGCCACCTTGTTTGGGCTTGCGACGGGTTCGGTAGGTAAGGCGCCGCCCAACGCAAATAAGCTTTGCGTTGGGCGAATCTTGATACAGGTCGTTGTATTCCAAGGTGGTGAGCCTTGCTGCGGCAATAGTGGCGGCGTCGACTTCGCTGGGGTTGAGCTTGCTGATGTCGGTGCCGTCGATCAATTTAACAATGATCATGCCGTATACTTGCTGGCGAATCTTGCGGTAGTTGACTTCGGTCCATCCGTCGCCTATGTTGGACGTCAGGGGGAAAAAGGCAGATTATCAGTAGGAGAGAAAATAGCAGTGAGGCTTGCCCACTGGCTCGTAGTCGTCGTACTTCAGGGAAAGGAGAAACTGAAAAAACAACAGCGTACTTTTCATCGGCAATTGTTTAGTTCTTTCATAGTCAATATAGCCCTATTTTTACTATAAATCATAACATTTGCATCTGCAAGTACAGATGCCGGGTACGGACAAAAAAGGCAATCTTTGTTGGCTTGACGAGGTCCGGGCCCAGGAAACTTGGCAGGTGGTGACAGAGATGCAGGAAAAACAATCTAAAAATATGCAAACAACGCGGTAACTAAAAGGTTAACATAACTTAATACATATTATACAAAAAGTAGGTACATTGATCTACGACCTAAACTATAAATGTAAAGATTATCACCACGGAATATTGATTGAGTAATGTGGTTAGGTTATAATGAAGGGACTGCAAGCCGTAATTTGTACGATAACGGGACACCCTCCATTCCTCCGAGCAGCGGGTGCGGATGGTGGTTATATTTCCTGGGGTAAAGTTGATGTATATGCCTCAAAAAACCAATCACTTCTGGTGATGAAAAACAAAATGACCTGAGTCAGAAGGCATTCATACAATCGATATATATATATTGATGATTTTGTAGTTTTGAATTAATGATTCGGTATGGAATAAATAATTAACGTTTCCAATAAAGCGTAACACTCTCTTTTGAAGCAATAGTATTTTATTTAGATTTGATTTTGTCGCCGCACTCCAAATGAGATGACAATACGTTATTAGGGATTTAAATAATGCATGATATATTTATAATTTTTATATTTTCGGGGAGAATGAAACGACATCAAGCAATAATACCGACGATTTTGGCATAAATTTACTGGTAGTATGATCTATATGTTCATCCCAAGGCAAGTTTTCTGAAAAATAACACCTAATATTTTATGATTTTTCACTAGTTCAACTGGCTTAGAATTAAACTGGAGAGTTTTGTTTAGAGCTGCTACGTTTATTGATTTGATCTGGCCAATATTGCTTTAGTTTTTGTTTCATTAATATTAAGCCCATTTGAATTTTGACCACATTGCAAATTTGGAGCATGCATGACATTTCCTTTGAT
>JAZHYW010010586.1:0-16044 GCA_037355805.1 Ixodes ricinus | reverse complement strand
AAGTAAAATATTCACGAAGCACACAGAGAAAGAGGCAATTGGTGACTGCACCCCAGACGTCGTGGGTCGTTCGTGGCAAGTAAGATTTCGTCTTGTCCTTTTATGTAAAAAAAAAAAAGAAGTCTTAGGGTTAAGAGAAGTCTACGCTTCATTGTGGAACTCAGAAAACATGTCTGATATTATTCGATGCCCATCGATGTAACTTCTGCGGGGCAGAGCAGGCTGTTTTAATGAACATTTAAAGTGGGAGTAATAACGTTAAGATCATATTATATGGCCACTCCACAAGTAAACAGACATAACTTTGATAAAACAAAAACGTGCTAACACGTGACGCTAAGTTAGAAGCCTCATTTTTGTTGTGTCACATTTAACCCAAGACGCTAATTATTTTCTTTATTTTCTCCTTCAAAAGCTCGCCAGTTTGGCGGAAGATATAGCATGCATCCTCTGGGACACTTGCAGTGCAAGACGTGGGTATCGAGCAACTTGGTTTAAGCTAATGCATTCAGTTGTGGCGTCACAAAACTCGAGACAAATTAGGCTCATGAACCAGACGCAAGCCCTGCGTCAATGATGGGCTCCGGCTCGCGTACGGTCAGTGACTCTGCCGACATTGACGTTACAGATTGTTCTCACTCACCGTGATGACTGAAATGGCTGGGCTCTATATACGATCTACAGGGCGCAGCATGTGGTCTGTAGTTTACGGGGTTAAATATCTGGCTGTGATAATCATCTCCCGTACTAACCGAAGCCAGGCTTGTTTCCTTATCGAGTAGTGGAGATTAACGACACATAACTTTCTTTTTTCTACAAAATATTCTCAAGAACTATAGGAATCATTAGCGTCGTCAGCATTCTCATAGAACCCGGAAAAAAACAAGAGTGTTTTGATTATTGTATCACATTGAAATGTATAAAGGAGGCTTGGTGTCACAAGTAGATAGATGATCTTACATTGTTATCACGAAGAAAAGTTATTTATGCCCATCACTTTTGAATAATGCAATTGTAAAGCTATCAAATCTTCAATACTCTGCTTCATTACTCGCCATCTTTTCTGGTGGGCGCGTTAATAACTCAAATTATGAAAACTTGTTTTTTTATAAGACAATATTTATGTTTCCTGTGCCTGTTTCTATTAGAAGTTATTTCCTCTTACCTAAACAAATTATGCTCTACATTTTACAGTGGAGCTGTTAAGGGCTAGGTTCCTCAGGATCGTGTCCGTGTATCTCGACACAAACCTACCTGGACAGCTACCGCCATCTATAAGCGACGGCGGCAAGCACACAACCAGTATGGTTTCCGCCGTCGCTCGTAGATGGCGGCAACCTTTTCAGCTATAATAGAAGAATGGATAGTTGGGCGCGTTGGTGGAAATTCATCGTAGGAAACAGCGCGAAAAACAGACGACGATGAAGAAGAAGCACACAGTGTGTCGAGTACAGCTCCGCTGGTCTTCCTTCTTCACGAGAGTGGAAAGGCTGAACGTTTTTTGTTCTTGTTCTTTTGCGGTTCCACCTTTCTTTCTGGGACAAAAGCCAGACCAAGCAGAATTAATATATTACAACGATGCGATAAAATGAAACTAACCGATGCGGTCAAGGTACTTGGCGCCACGTTGTTGTATGGCTTGTACAGCTCCTCTTAATACGTCCTTCTCAGTCACGTACCCAATAGACAGTATTACATTCACCGTTTCGCTGAATGTAACTGTAAAAACAAATAGAAACAAAGCGTTCACACAATAAAATGAGATCGTGTCGGTGTGACATTAAAGGGTAACTGCAAAGAAAAAAGTGTTCTTTTAAACAGCCTAATTGGGAAGAGCATGTCACAAAACAAATGTTCCGCGAAAAAAAATTTTTTTAGCAATATTACGTTACAAGACGTAATTTAATCGGAGTCAGAATCTCTCCACATTTGAAACTCCCGCTCTTTCAACCCACGCGGAGGAGAACTACGCCCCGCCCCTAACTCTTGGATTTGCTCTTTTGGGTTGACTTGGCTGCTGAGTTGAACGACGCAGCGTCTCGACTTCCGGTAAGATCTGGAAACGACGCACGTTAAACATGGCGCCGGAATTGTTTTGGTTTGACGCAAGCCTCCTTGGTTTAACGGAACACGAGAAGCTGCGCGGTTTGCGAGCACATAGCGAAGACGTGACCGGAGAAGTGCCCCTGGGATGTTCCCGGAAGACGGAAAGTATCATTCGTAATCGTCGTGTGTGCCTTGAAAGCGAAGGGAGTCACATGGTCCACGAGTGCGCAACCATCAAGCCAACGTTCACGACAGCGCTGCGTCGACTTCGGCGATCTCGTTCTGTTTGGTGCAACACGGCGATGCGACAAAGAACTGAAACGTTCGTGGTGTGTGTGGTGCGGTGCTTGGAAGTAGACACCCACACTAACACGGAGCGCAAATTGGTTGTTGTGGGGTTGAGGTTCAACGGGTTCAGTCGCATCGTCGTCAGCTGATCCAGTCAAACTGGTCCGGGAGGACGCAGCGAGCGTTTTTAAAAGTAAATCTTCCTTCGTTCTGTTTCAAAATGTGGAAGATCCTCGACGCATACCGTGAGTAAAACGCTGCGGGCGTTTTCAACAAAATTACGTCGTTTAAATTGAACAATGGACTCCGAATTGTTGTCATAAATCTGCCGTTTTTATGCTTCGTGTTGTTGTACTGTTTGCACAGCGACGTGTTGCGCTCATCGTGCGGTGTGAATAAATTTTGGCAAGACTTCCTACCTGCCCACAAATGCATGAACTGAGACAATTTTTTATGTAGTAAACATAGTGCTTTATTTATTTTTTTTGGAGGGGGGGAGGAGAGGCGTTGTGCATTTATTAGGGTACAACGGTACAATCACTTGAGAGTTCAGAAATTGGGGAGGGCGAGCAAGCTTTCCGAACTTTGTCTTTGCTCTCTGGCACTGCCCCTAGTTTCAAGTTTCAGTTTCAGTAGACATACCTATTAGCAGCCAGCAGGTACAAACTGCTCTTAAGCAGGTAAAAGACTGGGAAGCCGGGACGGTGCGGACTCCGTGTTTCGCGCTTTTCGCAAGGTGACTGGGGAAGTGCTTTTGCAAGGTACGCGGAATATGCAACCGATTTTCTTATGCCCGTCGTTTGCGTCTCTCCAGCAAAACGAATTATTTCTACAAAGTCGTAATCACAAGCCAAGATTTACGATAACAGTACACATTCATTCAAACAACTTTACGTAAGATGGTTCGGAAGCCGAGAAAAAAAATCTGTCGGCTAACGCAGAATTCGGACGTCCGAAGGCTTCTACGGACAGCTATTACGTAATAACCTGGCTGTGCCAGGTTTTTTACGTAACAGCTGTGTCTAGTCGCGGACGTTCGGGGCACCCGGTGCGAATCTCGACGGCCTCCGGAGCGATATGACGAGAACGTAACTGGACACGTTTGTCGCTACGCGAACGCCCGATTGCCTCCAGCCAAATGGCATTCCTTTCAGGGCGACATGGCTGCTGGAAGGCTCGCTGTCGGGATCACTCATCTGACATCTCCGAAAAGTAGGCATTTGCACGCGCAAACAAACAATAAAAAACAAAAAAACACGCTAAGCAAGCAAAGAGGAAAACGAAAGAACCGCGCTATGAAAGCCAAAACCCCGCGTCGCTTCCTATCACTAACACCTGCGACAGCTGCTAAACACACACTACTTCACTTCAAGTCTCACTCAAGCACCTGGGTCAGCACGAAACACTGATCACTTCGGCGAAACGACTAGTCGAGGTAGGCGAGACAGGCGGGAGCCGAGACTTCGGCGGCCATGAAAGAATGGCGAAGCTTTTGTTTGTTATGGTATGAATTGAAACGGAAGTGCCCGTCTTGTAAACCTTTTGTAAAGAATAATAACTCTCATCACATGGGTTATTCTTTAAACGTAAAAATATGCCGCTCAAAAGGAAATTGCCACATATAACAAAGGTTTAACAACCAAGATCTAAGCTGTCAATCAATCTCTTAGCCAATGAGAAGTATAGCAGCCAATCGGTGCTAAACGTCACGGAACCCCAACTTTGTGGCGCGCGATTTAAAACGGACAAAATAGCCGCAAACTAAAATCAGTCTCACGCAATAAATATTGCTGTAATCTTTTTTTCCTTGCGGAAAAATTGTGTTCTGACATGCTTGTCCAAATTAGGCTGTTTAAAAAAAAAAACTTTTTTTTGCAGTTATTCTTTTAAACCAAATGCTATAGCGTTGTGAGATTGAAAGAAATAGCTACACTTAAATTCCAGTTCGTCTGTCTCCGCAGAGGGCTCGGAAAGTCACTCAGTGCCATATAAAGGCCGGTTCACGCACTAGCGTTTGCTTACGACCAAGTTCTTGTGATTTCTTACAACAGAACATACTAGCATGCTAGCGCCATCTATACATGTGGTAACTCGGGAAGTGCGTTTTGCTAGAGCGAAGGTTTTGCACCATTGCGAGATTAAATGTACGTACTACGTATCAATGAACAATTATCGTTTATTACATTATCCAAGAGGTTTTCGTCTTAACAAAAAATAATGATGTGCAAAAAAAGTAGGAATTATACGGAAATCACAAATGTTCCGTGGCCACACGATAGATGGTGCCAGTGATTTCTTTCGTCGAAAGAAATCGCGAGAGGTTTTAAAGCACTCGGTCGATAGCAGCCGTGAGTGTGTGAACCAGCATTAAGAATATAGCTTGGAAATTGGAGAATTCAGGAGATTACGGGCCGTTCCTGATTGCAGCTGGTGTGTGGTGTCAATATCAGACTAAGTGCCTTGCCCCTTTAAGCTCTTAGCCAAAATCCTGGTAGTTTCATTTTTGCGCTGATTTAAATAATATTTTGTTATGAAAATTAAATTTTTGTGGCTTCACAAAAAAGGTTACTATGCTCGCTGAAGACTATACTTTGATTTATTCACATGCAGCCATAACCTCCTTCTTTTGCCTTAAAAGATAATTTGATTCAATGACATAACTCCAACAAATAAATCAAGGTATACCGGTCCTTTCAGTGCAGGTACATCCCTCTTTTCCTACACACACACATAAACAAAATAGCCACTCGGGATAAGCATGCCCATGTCGAAAAGTTAATAAAAGGGACAATGTTTGATGCCCTTAATTTGCTGCATGAAAGGAATTTAACTATCGGTTTTCAGCAGATGTCGTAGGTATATATGATGGACATTAGAACGCAATTGCAAAAAATGAGTGGATACCATTTATCCAGAGATGATCCATAAGTATCCTTGCAATGTCTGCTCCGGCTGATTGTTTGTTCTCAGTTGGCAGGTGGGAAGTCTTTAGATCTAACAGGAGGAAGAGTAACTTTCCGTGGTATTTGGCCCCTAAAAAGTAAAACAGAAAAAAAATGTTTTGACGGTGGATCTATGCACAAATAACCTCTTTCCCTGTGTGGTTAAGAGTGAAATTCGATGATTGGTAACCGGAGATGACCCGAAAAGCTTTAGTGCTGGATACGTTACTGTTTTGCCTAAAATAGTGAATTATGCAGAAAAGTTTGTTTGAAAATAACTGTTCGAACCAAAGACAGACTTGTAATAGCTATTTGTCTAGTTCTTTTAGTGCAGGGTTGGCTCGGTGTGTCTAACAATTTCTGTTGCCCATTGTAAACTTTCACTTTTTTTTTAACTTACTCAAGAAATAATGGACACGGAGACGCAATTCTAATATCCCATCCGATTTTTGAGAAACGTTTGAAACAAGAACCAAAACGTTTCTCTTTTCAAGCTGTTTTGCTGGTTTGACGTTCGCGAGATAGTGGTCAAACGTTTTAGGGTGCTGTTGATTTTGTTTTAGTTTTGGAGAGCAAACTTAAACGCATATTGTTACCTGCGTCTGGGCACTAAAGCAAATATTATACAAATAACTTCGCTCTTTACTCTCTCTCCTCTCTTAACAATATGTTTTAACAATATGCAAAGAATATATTTGATATATAACTTCAATATAAATGTGATGGCGCGACAGGACCTGCTTCTTTTTTGTGTTAATATTTTGATGTTGATGTACTAAAGAATAAATCAATTCTTTAAAAAGATCGCAATGCAACCGGGAGACAAACTGATTATTAGAAACAAAATCCGTGCGGTTTGACCTAAAACATTTAAAATATGCCATTTTATTTAAATTACATGGAAGGAAATGAACCCCTTTATTGAATGGTTACTCTGCCGCCAAGGTTTTAAAGCAAAATCATGCCACCTTGCAAACATTATTTCCGGCTAGGTTATTTTAAATTATTATAATATATAAGAAAACATATTTTCAGTCGTATTAAGCACGAATCGAGATTTATCCCTTTATGAGTGCTTCAATTGTTCATGCCATACTGTATATTAAAATCAGAATGAGAGGGTTGATTATACGATACGCAGATTTAGGGAGAGAAGAGAAACGATCTGTTTGTCAGTTTCTTTTATCTGTCCAAATGTGTGTATTGTATATCAAAATGTTTTTGTAGCGTGAGCTACACTGGCCGAGTTTGAGCAGTTTCGCGTGGCTCGCATAATGAGCCGTGCTGCGCAAGCGCGAGGAGCAGTGACGTCACACGGCGCACAGCTGGCGCGCCAAAGCCGCCGCCGCCGCGCGCTCCGCCGCCACCGCGCCCGCCTCGCCGGTCTGCGCGTTCCAGAGGAGTGACGTCATAGCCGCGGCAGACGCACTGGCGCCGCCGCGTGCCCAGCTGTGCGCCTCCGTTGCGTAGTAGCCAAGTCTGACACTGCACCGGAGCCGCTTGATAGCGCTTCTCATTTTGTGCGCATAAGCTCACGCTACGTATATCCTGGCATAGCCGAGCTAAGCCACCGCTATTTTTTATATAAAACAAAAATAAAACAGAACTAATACTATTAATATTGCATAGTTCTTCTGTAAGATCTTTTAACGAGTTTTCTCATGACGGATTTAAAGAGGCATTCCGTATACCATAATTAGTAACGCCTATATTTACCTCTACATGCAAAGGTTTACGAAGTGAAACAGCATGTTTCAGGCAACACTTTACGTTAAACGTTGTTTATTCCGCAAACAAAAAAGCACAATAAACAAAAGACAAATTTCTCACCAGAAATTGTTACATTTCGAATGTAATCAAAATAGTCCTTGATTTCAGAGCTCCTAGTGCAGATTCTGAAGCAGTCGCATGGAAATCCGTGATATGTGCGGTGTGCAGTGCCGTTCTCATAAAACTGCACGTCACATTCAATCGCGTTGGCCCCTGTGTCCATGAACTCGCTGACTTGTTCTTTAGAGTTCACCATGTGCGCGATGTTGTAGATCGGGCGAAGTTCTTGGCATAGTCGCTATGAGGGTACAGACAAATGTGAATCACAAATTTGTTATCTGTCCCAAATCATGTCTTCAAACTGAGAACAATATATATCTCGCACACATTTATTCCATTGTTGTAGAGCAAGGATGAATTTGATTATTTGATGTGTAACAAAACAAACAGTAAGAAATCGATTTTAATTATAAGTTAACACAATTTACCACTATCAGCCACATGATCTCAAGTTAAGACTTTAACCCTCGGCCCATGCACATGTCTTTTCTGTGTAAATTTGTTTGCCCTCCCTCTATGTGTTGCCCCATGGGCCCTGAGGGTATATAAATTAATAAATGAAATTTATAAACGGTTTTTGTGTTATTTATTGCACAATATGGGAATATACGTGTACTTTTTTATTCGATAATAATGTTTATATACTGTAAATGACTTATTTTTTGCGGGCTCAATATTTCGCGATTTAAGTCAAAGCTGAAGCTTTGGAATATTTCGCGGGTTCTGATCGCGACGCGGTGGGATCTCAATATATATATTCTAATGTGTTTATATTTTGCCGAAATTGTTCGAGGGACCAATTTTTCGCGAATTGTAGGCAATTCGCGACAATTAGTTCTGCGGGAAAATTAAGTCGTTTACAGTATAATATAATATATATATATATATATATATATATATATATATATATATATATATATATATATATATATATATATATATATATATATATATTCCTGTCTCCCGGGACCTCAAAGTAAATTATCTGCGTCACAGTAATTCACTAAGGTAACATTTCATTGCAGAAATGTAGACGGGACAGGGTTGATACGGACAATAATTCAGGTAATAAGCTTATACTACTCACAAAATCTGCATGGGTACTGTACAAGTTTGATTTTGATTATAATAACGCTTCCTAAAAAGGGGGCTACTGTAATATAAAAAAACTCTTCACTGTGGGCTTATGGAACAAATAAATTGCATAAAAAAACCATAGAACGCTTTTAATATTTCGTGTGTAGTGCTGCACCAGTATAAATGTATTTACTGCCTTAAAAGGTAACGTAGAAATCACTACAATAAAAACCAACCCAAAAAAATTAATTGAAAATGCAAAAACCAGCAAAATCCGATCACACCTAGCGTACGGCGTTTTGTTCTGTATTCTTTTTCTTATTTGCTGAATCCACCTTTATGCACTTGCTGTCACATATGGCGCTCCTGCCAGGCACTACCACGAGTTATTTTCTTCTTGTTTGAAGCCACGGCACGCTCTCTCCGCCAGCGAAATAGCCGTTTTGCTAACCAAGCGAGACTGTCCCTGTCGGCCATTGGTCGTGCCGGTCGTGCCTTACGGTTCGACCACCGCATTACGGTAAGATCGCAGAAGACTCGCGCATGCGCAGTTCGTACCGGAGGGCCCATCGTACCGTATCGGATGTGCAAAAATGGTTCCCTAAAACCCTCTATTAACGTGTCGTTCAAATTACCGGAGACTACGCAACGTATCAATTCATGAGTCGCATATGCACTTCGGATTAGAGATTCGAAGCCTAAGTATTAATGCTCTTTGGCTAGGGGATCAACATTTTGTGAAGCCTGATAAGCGTGGCTGCGAAGCTCGATGCGCGTGACCAGAGGGGTAGACGGGGAGATGAGGTAGACGAAGAGGACCTCGAGCACCTGTGCGGACTGAGGGAGAGGAGCTCGAGAGTATGAAAGGGTCTGAAAAATCGCCAGATTTATCAGCCCTGCATACGTAAAACGCAGAGTATATCCCCTACCTAAAAAACAAACAAAAAAATATTTTCACTATCTGAATGATGAGACTAAAAATTAAACTGGAATTATTTCTGGAAACCTAAAATCCAGCTCGCGAGGAAAGAAAAATTGCTGAGAACCTGAAATCCAGATAGAATACAGATAGATTTCCAGTTCCAAAACACAGATAGCGAAAAAATGTACCTGGGTTTATCGATAGGGATCTCTAAGCGTTTGTGACTCTAGAACGTTTTACGTATGCAACAAAATTGCCTAGCAATTGACCATACATTTTATACTTATATCCTTCCCCAAAGAAAAAAGGACGCTTATTATACTTATATCTCCCACTCCCACTCCAATAAGAAATGACTCTTTATATAAAATCGAAAAGCGCGCAGAGCTTTTTGTGTGTGTGTGTGTTTATCGTTTTTTATAAGAGGTCAATAAGAAATCAATTTGAGACGGCAATTAGGATCCCAAAGAATCCGTCCGGAAGCTTCAGTTTTGAACTTTAGAATAACTAAATAATACCCATTAATGTTTGACTTTATGGAGCCCTTTACTCACCAACGGCACAATGGCAAAGAGGAGTATTGTAATCATGCTTTTGCTGGTAGCCATTCTTGAGACGACTGAAAACAAGCAAACGAATAACGTACTTTCACATCATATTACGCCATGCCAAATATCGAAGTTCAAAAAGCGCCGTCACGTAGGTGGACTTTTTTCACTGCATTTTGACCATTTGTACTTGCTTAATCGTATCCAAAAGTAGTCAGGTTATATTAACGACCTTAACCCTTTGTTGCATATTGGCCACTACAGTGGACAAAGTTATTTAATTTTTAAATAAAGTGCCAGGCCGCATAATACCCGTACGCATGGTGTCCACTTCACTGGACATATGGGTTTTCGATTGCCACTCATAGATGGCGCCACCGTTCCACTGGTGTTCACATATTCAGCATCTAAGATGGCAGCTTACACAAATTCGAGATGAGGCACGTGCATCCTCGCAAATGCGTCGTAAACTGTTGAAAAAACTTATTACCCCTCTGTTAAACACTTTCATGCCTTCGATGAAGTCGTGAGGTGTAATCTGTATAAATATGAGTGTTCAATAAGTCTTCATTTTTCAGTAAGTGATCTATTTGTGGCTTGTCCACTCTGGTGGACACCACTCTGGTGGACAGCATTACGGGGCTATGTGCGATGCACAAATTGTTTTTGGTCAGCGGCGCTGTAAATATACTGGAATGGTCCAGTTTTCTGTTGTAATGAATAAAACACCATAATTCTACATATTCAAAGGAAAAAAAACTATATTTTCTTATTTTTTGTTTTAGTGGCAAACGGTCTGCTACCAAATCTCCTTTGAGGAAGAAAACACCTATGCTTTATTGGATATTCCACTATCTGACTCAGGAATCAATGTACTAATTAAAGACGGTCTGCCACCAGGAAGTGATGAGGATCTTTTAGAGAGCGAGTTGATGACATCGATCATGCCATAGAGGATGATCAAGGCAGGTGTGATGATAGCTCGGAAGATACCAGCCAAAGTGATGAAAGTGATAATGAGGATCGCGACACGGAAACCCAAGCTCCGTCTACAAGAAAAACATGTCGAGTTTAAAAAAAAAAAGCCAAAGTTATGGTCATGGAACGAAAGGGATCTTGTACCCCCAGTGCATGCTGTCCACTGTAGTGGACATTCTGTAATTAATAAACTACATTCCTGAAAGCCAAGAAAAAAAAATCCTTGGTCTCAGCTCAATACCAATAATTGAAAAAACGCAAAATTTTATGATTTGCATGGACAGTTTTAAAGTATGCAACAAAGGGTTGAACGCTACATTTCTGAAAAAGCGGCGCAACAAAGTTGCCTCGATCACTGCCTGGTCGTGCACGGTGAAAAACAATTGCCATCATAATGCGCGGTTTAAAAAAAACAGCTTGAAGAAATGAATAAGGTTGTCGAGGCTAGTATGTAGAATATTCGACCAAAGGAACCTCCTCGGAGCAGCCGACGTTTCGCTAAGCAGCTATGCATGGTGCCTGAAACTCTTCAACGTGTGGTGTGTTTACTGTGTCCTCATATGTGGTGCCCCGATTTCCTCCCGATTGCAGCATAGAAGTTTTATGCTGTTGCCCTGCCGCGATGCTGGTGGCGTCACAGCAGCGGGGGTGGATGGGGCTGACTCCTGTTCTGCTGCAGGTTGCTCTCTAGCTTGACGGCTCACGGAAACTTCGGCAACCAGGAGTTGAGACGCCGCGATGACGGTGACAATCGCGTTCGTCTTTCTTACCGCAACTTTGCGACCAACCGCCAAGATCGGGCTATCTGATAGCATGCCAGCCAGTCTCCCGCAAAGGAAATTTGATAAAAATCAGGACTAAAAGAAAGATTTCATTTATTTAAATCAGACTACTTTGATTTAAATCGCTGTATCTATCAAATAATGATTCATAATCACTATATATATTTTCCAATATAGAAGACTGATTGATCAATCCGTTCAATTACTGAAAACAATCCGGAAAAAAGAAAACTATTTTAAATTTGAAGTACAGTTTTATTAACGACGTTTTATCGAGTGAACCTTGTCATATGTGAACCTTGTCGTGTGTATATCGAGTGAACCTCGTCATATGTAGGGCTGGGCAATTGATCGATTAACCTTCCGATTAATCAATTAAGGCTTTAATCGTGATCAAATTTTTTAACCGGTTAATCGTTTTTTTAATTGGTACTCAAAAGAAGTCAACTGGACGCAGGCATGCTCTCTCCCGGACGACCTGCCCGAACTAGGGGTGACTCCATGCCCCCCCCCCCCCGCCCGCCTTAAGGAAAACGCTGCGTGGCGTGCACCCGGTCGTTCTGTCTTGAGTGGCTTTCTGTTCTCAGCCAGGTGCTCTGAGTATGAGCAAGGTTCAATTCTCGCGCTCGCAAAGCGTCGCGTGTTCGAGGATATACATTACAGTTCTACCGAGGCCAGACGAACAAGCCGGGCCCGCAAATGATCGCTTTACGACCTCGAAACTTCACGTGTTGAGGATTTGTTACACATCCTGCCCAGGCAAGACAAACAAGCAGAAAAACAAGCTGGGGTGCTAACAACGCCATGGTTACTTGTTCCAGTATTCGACCCGTACAAATGGACGAGTTCACGAGTATGAAAGGCAATCTCGCTGGAAAGTTTGGGTTTAAGTAAACTTCGGCGCTTAAGTTTTTTAACTCGAAGCAACTCCACTGCATCATCTGCAAAAAGCCGTTTTCAAACAGTAGAAGCGTAAGTTCGCTTCAGTACCACCTACGAGCGAAGCACCCATGTATACGCCGCTGCAGCAAGGACCATCCACCAACACGCAGACAACAATCAACGCCTTCTCATCGAGGCCCCTTTCTCTGAAAAAAGAAGAAAGCATCGCCCAAGCCCTGACCTCTTTCTTTTTGTCGGAGAATGGGGACAACCTTCTTTGTCTTCGGAGCTGGAGCAAAAATATGGGAGTCTTTGAATCGTTGAACTATATGTATCCTCAATTGTAAATGTACTTTGCGTCGTGTACCAGAGAGTAAAATAAGTCTTCAAAACAAGACGAGTTGTTTCATTCTTTTTAATTTATTATTTATTAAAATCAGCGCAACCGATTAATCGATTAATTAATCGATTAAAGGGTGGCGATAAATCGGGTTAAAATTTTTAATCGACGCCCAGCCCTAGTCATTTGTATATAGTAGAGTAAAAATAGCTTGATTTGTTTTGGTTATCCAAGAAACTTCATTTTTTGCGCTCTGATTTTCTTGCAATAGAATCTTATTTTGTGATTTTCGTTTATTTTTTCGCATTCCTATTTGCATGCAATAAGACGTATTGTTTACTGACAAACGAAGTGGAGTTAGTAGAAAGAAATCTCGAAGTTCCGATTTGCTCAGAGGACCACTGCTTTGGGCTCGTGTTCAACCCGATATAAATAGTTATTGCTTGATGATTCGCTGATTTAAATACAACGCAATTTGCTATCGAAAGCTATAAAAGATAGATGGATGGTAAATAAAAATAAATATATTTTTGTGAGAAGGTGTGATTTAAGCTACCACAGTGAAAGTGGACTGATTTACATCGCGATTTAAATCATGACTTAAATCACGATTAAAATCATCTCGTTTCTTATCACTCCACTCGTGTCTCCCATGACACCATTGGTTGTCACTTCAGGACAGCTTTCATTCAATGCGTGGCCGGTAAAAACGCGCTAAATCCAGCAGTCGAAGACGCGTTTCAGGCAGGATGGTATATGGAGATTTATGACTGCGTTGCAATCTGGTACTTGACGTAATTTGAGGAAAGATGATGGGTAGAGGGAAAGGTGAGATTGTATCATAGGTAGGTTGTCACATGCCTTGGCGTTTTCAGTTCTTATACAACGTGTCCCTAAACAAATAAAAAAGTACTTTTTGTTTTACTCCATACATAAACTACGCATCGACAGACTATTATCTGCCAATTGCCGCCCAAATATTATAAAAAAAGGGTATCACCTTACACCTTTTTGTCCCATATAATACACCCAAAACTTCATTTCGACGTACAGCGCCCTATAGTCGAACAGACGGCCTCAAATTTTACGAGGGGCTTGATAGCGGAGTGGTACAACTTATTAAAATAGCTAAAGTGCGTAACAAAGACCACATAAAGAAAACACTGAGTTTTTGCAGTAAGGTCAAGAAAACCCCGATTATTTTTTTTCGTAGTCACTAACACGTACATTAGCTATTTTAACAAGTTGTACCACACGGCTACCAAGCCCCCTCGTAAAATTTGGGGCCGTCTGTTCGACTAATAGGGCGCTGTACATCGAATTGAAGTTTTGGGGTGTATTATATGGGACAAAGGATGTAACAATGCACCCTTTTACACCCTTTTTTTTTAGAGTGTAGCGCTACCCATCCGAGCCAAATGTTCTAAGTTTACGAACTATCCATTATTTTATTCGAAGGTATAAGTTTTTTTCTTTTATTTCAATGGCAAAATGGGGCTTGTTTTTGCCCGTTTTCGGTAACTCGCGCCATTTATGGCCATGTATACAGAGCTTCGTCGGCCTCCATATTACTAATGACGATTTCAAAAAATCACGTAACTTTTGAATAAAATACCGGATAGTTCTGAACCTTATGGTCGGTTTGCCTTGCTGCATACCCGACCCGGAAAAATAACACGGAGTGAACGGTTTTGACAACAAAAACTACATTTAATTGGATAAGGACGAGACGATTAGGAACGCTAACATTGCAACAACGGTCACCGGCGGTGCTCGAGTTCAGGCACCGACTGCCTGCGCGCCGCCTCTAATCAGGCTTATCAAGTCGGCGCGCGCAATGTGCGCGTCGGCGCGTCGACTCCGCCACCACGCGGGAAAGTCCGACACCTGTGCCCCGTAGCACCTCTTTCCTTCTTGTGTGCCTGTGAGTGTGACTGTATATCTGCGCTGTTCCATCCAAGCATGAATTACCAACTAGCCCAAGCATTCACATTATAAAAGACAAGGCCGCAGTGCTGACATTTTTGCGTCACCAGCGAAGGTTGCCTCTGGGCATAGATTGGGAACGAGTGCTGCGTCAACGCTCGTCTTCGAGTCAAGTTGGAGCCGTACCTTGACTCAATTGTCTTTTCCAGACTTGTGCCCGTTACTTGAAAAAATGTAATTAATTACAATTACAATGGCTTGACCGCAAAACTAACGGATTACCGTTACAAACTGCTGGCTGTAAAAAGTGAATGATTAATTACTTCGTTATTTTCTCAATTACTTTCTTAATAACTTCAAGAAAGACATGCAAAGACGTTATTTGCACGTGGTATCCTTGTATTAGCTGATAGAATACATTATTTACGATCTGTAGATAGCAACTATGTTTGTCTTCCTTACAGTTGAAGAGAACCAATAGCGGTGTGACAGTTCGACCTGTCCGCGAGTAAATTTGTTCCTTCATTTCCGTCTCCGTGGTACTTGGTACCAAACGCGAACCCAAATATTCAGTGATAAATTGATTCTTACTGAGCGCAGCCTGTGTGACTCATGCTTGTATCGAATTCGAGAGTTGATTTCTGGCTTGCGTTCGTGGACACTGCGGATCATCGCCAAGGAGAGATTAAAAATTTACTGCTATTATACCCCATTCACACGGCCAGCATAAAGGTACCTTTAACATAGGTTCCTTTGCAAATGGGCGAATCAGCCAGCGCCCTTGGGTCGCGACCACATGCCGAGCGCGAGGGATTGGAAACTGATTCGCCGATCGTGTGAATTGGGTATTATCGAAGCAGCACAAAGTGGGCTCCAAAGGGGGATTGACGGGGCCCCCGTGGGGCGGCCCACGTGGGTCCCACGTGGGGCAGCCCACGGCTTTGCAACTCGGGCCCAAGTTGGCCCCACTTGGGCTGCCCACCGAGCTTTCCCCTGTGGTACCTCCAGGGGGCCTTCTTGGGCAGGCCCCAAGCTTCCCACGTGGGACCCGCAGGGAGCGTCTTGAGCACCCCAATGGGCTTATCACAGGGGACCCACACCGAGCTACTTGGACGCCCCACGTGGGCCCCCTCGTAGGGCCCACAGTGGGCCTACGCGGACAGCCCACGTGGGGTCGCCCCGGAAAATCAATTTCGTTACGGGTCATCTCATAAATTTCTTACGGTATTTGGTATTACAGTGCATACCATACCAAATTGGGCATGCCTCGCCCTCCCTGTGGGCCTGCGGGAAATATTCCCAGTTTGATAAATCAATAATACATCTTAAGCAAGCCCATAAAAAATTAGGAACTTCAAATGTACCAAATGAAACAAACAAAAAAACTGGGCACATTTTCATATAACGTCTTGTTGGTAAGGCAATCGGGATACATAGGAAGCTTGAGTCGTCTACTGACACCGACATTTAGAACAGATACGAC
>JAZHYW010010585.1:0-60287 GCA_037355805.1 Ixodes ricinus | reverse complement strand
TACGTATTGCTTCGGCGCCAAGCATGTGTACATGGATGCCTCCTTCACGCTACACGAACTAAGACACGCCATCAACGCATGCCCAGCGCAAGCGCTCGTCCCCAGGCCCCGACGGGAGTGACGAACCAGGCCATCAGAAACCTGGACGAGTCGTACCACGACAGCCTCCTCGACTACATGAACAAGGTTTGGAGCAGTTCTGAGATCCTGCAGGGCTCGAAGAGACGCACTACCGTGCCCTGCTCAAGCGTGAAAGGCCGGCCGATGAGTTGAGCACCTACCGGCCATCTCACTAACCTCCTGCTTGGACAAGCTACTTTAGCGAATGGTGCTGCAACGTCTAAACTACCACCTAAACGCAGTAGACGTGCTTCCAGACTGCCTCTCTGGCTTTAGGAGACACAGGAGCACTGCCGACTCCATCGCAGACCTCACCACCACCATGGTGGTGAGGTCTCGCAGATAACGTTCACCTCCCTCCTACACACTCGCGCAGATGACGTCCACCTCCTCCTACAATGCACTCTCCACGACACAGAGATGAGGCGTTCCAGTAAGAGAAAACTCAACCCTACCCTACAGCTCCCTGGAGGAGATCATCAGACCACGAGGCACAAACTGCGCCAAAAAAAAAAGGCTGCTGAAGGCACTGGAGAACCGCTTGGACGAGAAAGGATTAATCTACCTCTTCTGAAGAAAAAGGCAACCTCGTGAAGAAAAAGGCAACAAAGAAACGTATAGTGACAATAGCCTTTCCAACAGACTGACTCATAAATTCTACTCTCTGTGGTTGAACTAAAGTAAGAAACTACCCTCTTTTGCCTCACATCAGACTTCCCTAATCACCATCTAGGCGACTGGAACATATTCGAGCCAACCTTGCCGATGGCTATGACTACTCATCAGACCACCTGCCTGCAAATCCGACTTTGACGGTTAGAGAAAGACTAGGAAAACCCCACTCATCTCCCCTCTTCTACTCCCCATTTTCCCTCTTTTTTCCCAGAAACCCTTCCCCTCCGACTGTGGCATGGGCGTCGAAGTACGCCCAACAACAGTCGGTTTAACAACCACCCCCTCTCCCAAACGCATACTACTACAACCACTAGTCAGTGCCAAATGGAAATGGTGGCGGCTCAGACAGATAAGCAAACGCATCTAGCCGACGGTAGCTACTCTCGTGAACTTGAAGAGATGGGATTTGCAGGAACCGTAGAGGGCATGGATCGCAGAGCACACGCAGTTATCACCTGTTTCCTCCAGATGCACCCTTCTTTTCGGATGAACTGATTGTAAAATGCTTGTCGGCGGTGTTCGAAGTTGCCGGAAAAGAATTTGAAACGTCCGGCCCGGAGCTTAGGCGAAAGGCATCTTCTTCTTTCTTTTTATTGTCGTCGTACCGGCTCCCGAGATCCACTGAGCGAGCCAGAGCGAGAGTTGCGGGAGCAACTCGCGCTCGCTGTGCTCGGTTCTGTGGTGCGCCCATTGTTTTAATTCAGAGCACGAACGATTTCTCTTTGAGTGAGTCAGGTTAAGAGCTGCGACTTTCTACAGAATCCCCCCCCCCCTGCAGTTGCGTGGAGCAGAAAGTTTTGTGGAGCTCCACGTAACGATTTTGTTCGGCGGGGGTTTATGACGGGAGGTGGTGGCGGTGTTTGGTGGACTCAGGTGGCAGAACGGGCACAATGACGGGGGCTGTCACGGTAGAGGCCGGGCATGCTGGTTTAACTCTTGTCCAACGTGACGACATCGTGGCGCCCGTTGATGTCGATGGTGCAGGCCTTGTCCGTTCGGGAAAGTACCTCAAATGGACCATCATACGGTGGCGTGAGAGGTGGTCGTACTGCGTCTCTTCTTACAAATACATATTTGCACGTATTGAAATCGTCACTATACTTCGTTTCAGCTTGGGTCCAGACGCAGCCGATGCTACGAGCGCGAGCGTGTGGCCCTGAACAGTGCTTCTGCATAGCACGAGCGCGCGTGCTTGGCAAGGACGCTGAAAGCCCGGAGCTCGCGCTTGTAGCATCGCCTGCGTCTGGACCCAAGCTGAAACGAAGTATAATAAAATGTGTCGAGAGTTCAGGTGTCCAGGTGAGACTGGACGCAGGGAATTGAAAAATGTGTTTCTGTCCTGAAGATATGATGGGATGTCCGTTAGTTCAGAGGGTGATGCAAGTTAGAAATTTTCCAGGTAATCTATGTGTGGTTCCATAAACGAGTTCGGCTGAGGTGCAGTCGATGTCGGCTTTGAAAGTGGCACGAATTCCAAGAAGGACAAGATGAAGGTGATTAACCCAATGGGTTCGATCTTTCTTTGTCATCAGCGCTGCTTTGAGCTGTCGATGCAGCCTTTCTGACCATGCCATTGACAGCGGGATGATAGGCTGTCGTGTGCACGTGTCGGACACCCAGGATCTTGGTGAGGGCTGTGAAGAAGGCGCATTGGAACTGTCGGCCGCGGTCGGTTGTTATGGTCGACGGACAGCCGAAACGCGCAACCAGATGATTATGAAGACGTGAGCGACTGTTTCCGCTGTGGTGCCGGTAAGCGGAACAGCCTCTGGCCATCGTGTGAATCTGTCCACACGTGTGAGTATGTATCGAAATCCGTTTGATGATGGTAAGGGGCCTACTATGTCAATGTGGACATGGTCGAATCTGGCGTCCGGTGGGCGAAATGCGTGGATTGGTGTTTTTGTGCGGCGAAACACTTTAGAACGTTGGCATTTGTTGTATGTTTTCGTTCACAGACGGATGTCAGAGTTCATTCGGGGCCAAACGTACCGTGACGTAACAAGACGCTGCGTAGCACGAATACCAGGATGATTTAGGTCATGGATAGTGTGGAAGATGGCTTGCCGAAATTTTTCTGGAGTGTAGGGTCGTGGTATGGAGGTAGATACATCGCAGATGCTCTCGCAGGCTGCCAGTGGTAATCTGACGGGCTGTAGTTGAAGGGATGTGGAGGATACCCATAGATAGTGTAGCTCGGTGTCTTCCTGTTGTGCCAAGGCCATTTCTGGGAAATTGACAACAGGAGATGAGGAGATGGCGGCAACGCGGGAAAGTGCATCTGCTGGCATGTTTTGCGCTCCAGCGACATGGCGGAGATCGGTAGTGAATTCCAATATGTAGGCCAGTGTGACGAACTTTCTCTGGTGGAGTAGGAGTGGTGATTGCCGACGAATGCGTAGATTAGTGGCTTGTGGTCGGTGAGCACGTAGAAAGCCCGGCCTTCTAAGAAGTACCGGAAGTGGCGGATGGTCGCGTAGATTGCGAATAGGTCACGTCCAAACGTGCTATACCGTGTTTCGGCTGGGTTGAGTTTTGTGAAAAAGAAACCCAATGGGAGCCGCTGATGATCGCCGTATTGCTGAAGCACTGCTCCCGCCAGCGACATCGGACGCGTGAACCATGACACGCGTTGGTGCGTTTGGCTTAGGGTGCACGAGGAGTGTGGCCTTGGCCAGGGCATTCTTGACCGTGGTGAAGGAAACCTCTGCATCCTGGCGTCCAAGATATTGGCGTAGAAGATTTCTTGGGGCCGCGGTGCAAATCGGTAGGGGCTGATGGTTTGTGCGCAGAGTGGAATGAAGCGCCTGTGAAAGTTGATGAGCCCTAGGAACTCCCGCAGCTTGCGTAGAGACTGCGGTTGCGGGGTAATCTCGAATGACTTGCACCTTGGACTGAAGGGGTTCGATGCCTGCGGCTGTGATCTGCTGCCCAGAAAATCTAAGGATGTCACGCCAAACCCACTTCGTCACATTAATGGTGAGACCGTCGTCAAGAGTCGTTCGAAGAGGAAGCGTAGGTAGTGCTGTGTTCTTCGTGTGACTTGCTCGCCACCAACAGGTCATCCACGTAAGCAACAACGAAAGGTAACCCAGATAGAACTTCGTGGATAAATCTTTGAAATCTCTGGGCGGAATTTCGCAATCCGCGTCTGCATTCGATGTAATCGAATAGGCCGAAAGGAGTAGTGATGGCCGTCTTCGGATGTCCTTCGGCTGGGTTGAATGTGATGGTACGCCTTGACTAAATCGATCTTGCCGTAGATGGACGCTCCAGCAAGATGTTCAGTAAAGTCATGAATCTACAGCCAGTGGGTACCGGCTCAGGTTGGGTTGTGAGCTGAGTGCCCGGTAGTCCCCGCAGAGTCTCCAGTCGCCCGGATCTTCTTGAGCACCATGTGAAGGGCGTTACCGGGCGCCGTTGGATGGCCGGATGATGCTCTAACGGCGAGCATATGCTCGAATTCTTGGCGGGCTATCCTATGGTGTTCGCCAGATAGGCGTCGAGGGCGTGATAGGATGGCGCCAGAGGTGATGATGTAGTGTGTCACGCCGTGTGGCGGTGGCTTTGCCATGTTGGAGGTATTTTGTAATTTCCAGGAATGCGCCGAGGATGCTCGTGAACCCTGAAGCTGGGAGGCGTTTCTGATGCCAAGAGACACCTGGTTTGTGGCTACGCCATTTACACAACGAGACGAGTCTTGTTGTCACCGAGGAGCATCGGTGGTGCACGCTGACGTCCAGGTCGAAGTGGGACAAGAAGTCTGAACCTAGGAGGTGGTACGTAACGTCGGCGATGGTGAAGATCCACCGAAAACTTCTGGCGTAGCCCCAAGTCCAAGGTCACAGAGCGCATTCCGTGGTAGGGATGTACTGACCACTGGTGTTGCACCAGATGGCTGCCGGATAATGGCGCCGTTTTGAGCTGGCGTTGGCGGAAGAACGGACATTTCCGCTCCAGTGTCAACTAGCAAGCGTATTCAAGAGATTTTCCAGTGATGAAAAAGAGACGGCTTGCTGTTGGGCCAGCGTCACCACCACCTCTAGTGACTGGCCGGGGCGTTTCCTGCCAATTGCATGGCTGTTGGCACTTCAAAGCTCGGTTGCCAAATTTCTGGTGGTACCAGCAGGAATCGCTAGCGCGTTGTGACGAAGAATGTCGAGAAGTACTGCGGCGTCGAGACGGACTACGACGTGGCGGACGATGTGGGTGTCTACGCTGTTGTGCTGGAGTTCTGCGATGGCGGTTGTTAGCGCGGCGACGTGGGCCTCAGGCGGCTCGGATGGAGCAGCACGTGTTGGTCAGTTGTCCGCAACGCTGACAAGGCTGGCGCAGCATATTGGGCAACGCGGCCCGCCATCTCGGCGAGGCGATCGAAGTAAAGGTCCGTAGCTGGTGCAAGCGTCATGTGGATCCCTTGAGGCAAGGGTTAAAGGAACAGTTCCCGAAGACTTGGGAGGTTCTGATTAGAGCCAGCTCACCCAGAAGTTGGCGCATGCGGTGAAGCAACTGGTAAGGTCGCCGGTCGGCCTAGTTCCCCTGCGGTCAGGGGCTGTGTTGCGCTTTTGACTCTGCAGGAGACCAGGAAGAGGAAGCTGACGTAGGTGAATGAACGTATCCGCATCGCGAAACTCACCGTCATCAGCGACCCACCAATCAACATCCAAAGAGCGTTGTTGACGTCACTTCCCCTTCCTAGTCTCCCTGGGAGTCCAAAAGCGCAACATAGCCCCCCAGGAGCTGTTGTATCCGCGGATGCCCGGATGCTGTCTTCCTGGCGAGGATAGTTTCCTTGATGTGGTTATAGGCGTTCTCCAGAGGAGGAAGAGCCTGGACGTCGTCCAGCCTCATCCGCCACTTCGGGGGTAGGCCAGAAACCATATGATAGTAGCGGGATTCCTGTGTGGTTATGCGGCGCAAGCGGAACTGGGCTTCCACTTGCGAAAACGAGGCCCGGAGCATTCTTCGCCCAAAAAAGCTGGAAGGCGGAGCTGGGTGGCGGAAAAGGTTCCATCGCCGTTGGAAGAGCTGCCTGTGTTCCGGTCCATGTTGGTCGGACGTCCGGGTCACCAATTTGTCGGTGGTATTCAGTTGCCGGAAAAGAATTTGAGACGTCCGGCCCCGAGCTTAGGCGAAAGGCATCTCTTCTTCTTGATTGTCGTCGTACCGGCTCCCGAGATCCACTGAGCGGGCCAGAGCGAGAGTTGCGAGCAACTCGCGCTTGCTGTGCTCGGTTCTGTGGCGCGCCCATTGTTTTAATTCAGAGCACCGAATCGATTTATTTTTGAGTGAGTCAGGTATTAAGAGCTGCGACTTTACATGCTTAAACTAACTCAGTACGTCCCTTCACACAAAATCTAATAAAGCATTATCTTTCCTCCTTTCGTTCCCCCGTTAAGCTACTTCATGGAGGTCGTGAAGTTTTGTGATTCTAAGACGAAGACAGTACGCGCACTGAGGTCATACACAAACGAAGTGGTTGCCAGTCCCGTGTAGTTACATCTTTCAGAAGGTCTTCAATCATTGCAGTGACGTACAGCGTCCACAGAATATTTCGTGCCATCTTAGTAAGCACAAAAATAAGTTAGAAAAGCAGAGAAATGTTCGTGCAGTGTGTAGGTCTGGACGATAATTCTCCAAAGTGGATCGGTCAAAATCTCGCAGTACGTGCATTCCCTACTGTGATAGCAACATTCGGGGATGACCTATTTTCTCGTAACGATAGGAAGATCTTGCAACAAAGTTGAGTGCGTCTCGGATTTCGGTAGTCTGGTTTGAGGTGAGGACAAATGACGGACTTTACAAGACGCCCTCTTTCCAATCCGGGTAACTATAGTGCGTTCGGAAACTTTACTTGTTATTTCCATTTCGTAATTTAATTTTTTTATTTTATTAAAATAAATAACAATTTTTGTTTTTAAATCTTAACGGACGCGTTGCTGAAAGTGCCAGTGAAGTCGCATGTTTACCTTGGTCAGCCGGACGTGCCAACCGCCATGAATAGAAGTATATGCTTGGTGGCTGAAACATTCCCACCCTGATCCGAGATGTAGGTTTGAATATTCGCGTATAGTCCACACCACTGTACTGGTCGGCAGCGAATCGGCGGCAGACTGACGTTGTTTAGGTTTCCTCAGGAGGCCGATCAGGTGTCCGCAGCGTCAATCTGTCTCTCCAGCGTCAATAGTGGCACCAGCTGGCTACAAACATTCCATGCCGAGAATGACGTCTCTGGCACACCTCCTGCAAAACGACAAATTTCACAGACACGTCTTGCCGTGTATCTCTACTCGCGCAGCGCAACTTCGTGAGCGTGAATAAGTGTCCTCCTGCGGTTCATATTTGTGGTCCACCCGAGGGCGTCGTAACGTTTTCCACGGACGAGAGCACCTACCTCCCACCGAAGACCGAGTAGGTCTGCTCCGGTTCCACGGATTCGGATGCATCGTGGGCATCATCAACGTTTAGCTTGTCGGGCACCGTTGCAGGGGGCCTCGTTGCGATTCGTGGCGTCAGGAGACCGTAGAGAGCCCCGGCGTCGGAGGCTTCTGCGGTCGTCTTCGGCAAATACCACCTCCAGGCGTTACCGCACTTAGCTTTCCCGGCAACGCAGGGGACAAGCTTTCTTGGCGGGACAAACGAAGGGGCAATGCCGATGTTATGGGGATGATGAAGGGATCCCCGGGAAGACCCTGTACCGAAGATGGCGGACGGCGTAGGTACTCCTCGATGCCCTCTTATCGTTCCACCCAGGAGGGGCCGTGGGTCGTTTGACGCAAACCTTCACATCACGTCTCTGGCGAGAAGCTGCCCCTTTAGTATTCGTGGTCGGCCTCCTCGCAGCGATATTCCATAGGGCGTTGGTCGGCCGTTCACCACACTTCAGTCTTCCGGTGCAAGGGCTCGCGACAAGCGTACTGGACCTAGTCGTCGTGGCGTCGTCATACTGTTGAGCAGGAGACTTACATCTCGGTTGCGCGACAAAGGCGCGAGGAGAAGGCGGTGGCCCTCGAGCCATTGCGGCGTAAGTTGGCGTGGGTTCCTTGAGGCTGCCACGCTGATTCGAGCCTGTGGCTGGATGGCCGTGGACATCTTTCCGCACGACCTGGCGATGGAGATCGAGGCGGTTCAATCAGCGGCAAGTAGAATTTTCCGAGCTCTTCCCCGACGATTTCGCAGACAATTTCTCGAATGTTATCAGCGCCGATTCTGCTGTGGTCGAGTCGAAAGATGCCATGCGTCGAAGCAACTGGTGTGGTTGGCGAGTCGGCTGGGCTGTGGCTGGTTAACGGACCGACAGTTCAGGTTCGATGTCCGTTTCTTCAGACAACGAAATTCATCGACAATAGTTGGCGGGTTGCGAACAACAAGGCCAGCAAAAGATATCGTTCTTTTGTATGTAAGATTGCTTTTGTTGCCAGTCTGGTTTTTATATGCGCATAAAGCGTGACCTTGCTGGGGCCACTTGTGTGGGCATTGTGACATTCTCGTGTTTGTTTATCAAGGGGAGGTGTACAGTAAACAAATTCAACGCTCTACCACCATGTCGAAGGCCGTTTCTCCTCGGCAGACAGAGTGGTCACGCGTAGCTGCACAGTAAGCGGAGGATGCGTCTTAAACTAAGTCTGATAACCGTTTTGTATTTGGGACTCTGAGCCCTTAATCGCTACACGTCTTCCGTTCTCTATTGTGGTTGCTGGTTCGTGAAAAAGTTATCTTAAATTCGGCTCTGCAGGTGTGCATCCAGCCGTATGGCGTCCCACGGCTCTCAAACCAGTGCCCTACAGTTCCCTCTAACTCAGGGCCGAGGTCTGGTCGACGACCGTTAAGCTTTTCTGACATGCTGTGGCGTGCCACGTGTTCAGGCTGTATGAACTGGAGCCAATCTCCTGGCCGCCTCGGCTGACGTCGGCGTTGAAACAGGTGTCGGCGTGCGTGACGACAGGCAGGAAAACGACAGGGAGTGGTCACCTGAGTTTTCAAGGAATGGCTGTTTATTGTCGACTGGATTTCTTCACATGCTTCTGGCAGTTGACCAAACACCGGGACACTCCCTGAACTCAGACGGCTTCCCAACTCTTGACCTTCTTCAAAGGAGAAGTCTTCTGGCGGTGCTTTGGGATAGACTTGGCACAACAAGTGCTTGGAGGCTGCCGAACAGCAGTAAATTCTACCTCGCGCATCCACCAAAATTTTCACGAATGGCGAGTCAATGAGGTTATAAACGGAATCAGAAACTAGACATTCAATCGGACGAGATTGTGACGAAGAGAAAAATACTAATAGGTCAGGCCGCAGGTGGCGGAGTAGCACGATCGAGTAGGCCGAGTGAGGCAGGATCAGTTCCGGACAACCACGCGGAGAATCTTTCGTACATGCGTAGATCGATCAGACGACAAGTTTGTGAAACTTACGACAGCGTCGAGTTAACAGGATACAATGAAAGAGGAAAGGCGCTCTCTGAATCGAGCTGTGGAGCCTGCGTGCGATAGCCAAGAAATTCGGTAACCACTCCGCCACGCACGCGCCTCTCTCGATGACGAGCCTGGCAACGTTATGTCTCTTACACTCCTAAGATTTGCACATTTTGTCAAAATGATAATGCACAACGTGCCCAAGAGGAAGCAACAATAACTAATCCCTCGCAACTCGTACAAATAACTAGTTTCGATTGGTCAAATATATGTAGAGACAGGTGTAGACCTCAGGTGCCGTCCCTCAACCCCCGGAGAAAAAATAGTAGCCCGTGTATTTCTATTGCCGTGAGTCTCACTAGGGCGCCTTGCCATCTATAGCTGGTCATTTTTATTGACCAGAGCCCGAACAGTAGGCCTGCCATCCGAACCAAAGCGGTACGCAAAAAGGAAGCAAACAGTCGTACTCATTTGGCAAATCGCAGATCCTGACACGGTCGAGAAAGTATACGCGTAGCTCGCAGCTGAAATCACACAGAAACTTGACCGTTGCTCGATCCCATTGACTGATGTTGATCAGCATCTCACCGCATCAGCAGGTGCATTAGGCTAGCAGTGCGAATTTCAAAAATTAATTTAAACTTCAGTGAGCGCCGAGTTGAAGAGCGGGATTTCTGATCCACGTATGGCGCATGCGCTACTTTTGCCTTTAGGCCTCGGGCGTCTGGCAAAACAGCGGGACGGCAGAACAGAACGTTCACTCACTCTTTCATAAGTTAGAACAAAGAGTGTTCGACGCTTGAGTAGAAATTCGACCAGCGCTTCGTGAAAAACATCAATGCAGCATATTAAAGCTATTTCTCTGAGTACTGACATTGCAGTGGTTGGCTGCAACACAAACTTCAAAACAATTTTTCTCAACTCGTAGAAGATGAGCTTACTGGCTGTCGGCGACGCCGGATAGACCCGGTTATCTCGGTGACTTTTATTTAATTTGATGTCGCAGCGATATACCAATAGGTCAATACAAGGCGACAAAAACAAAATCGAGCGCACTCAACATTTTAACCGTCAGCGGGCGCCCTGGATGGGACCGCCAGAGGCTTTCACTATTCGCAGGTGCACCATCTGAAGCTGGCAGCACACCGGAAAAACCGGAGATGCGCACAATCAGGTTGGATGAAGAAGGCACCAACCTGGGCACGAGAGAAACGAGGGGCCCGAAGCTCAGAAGCGAACGACGGCAACCACGAGCCAGGGAGCCAACCCGGCACCGGTCCCGCAGATTTAGACTCTTGGCGCTGACCAAAAGGCCAGTTTAGCTGCTTTCTTACGACCGTTCTGACCCGCAGCTTCGATCTCCGTCCGCGCAGTAGAACACGCGGAACCTACAGTGCAACGACCCGGTTTTGAAGAAAACGCAACAACAGTCGAAAGCCCCCATCATGTCGCAAACGCCGAGGGCCATCATCCAAGGCGTATCTCGGCAGTCTCTGCTTCAGGCGCGAACTGCCCTTCGCCGGCGCCTTTCTGCGCCGGTGGACTCACAGCCAGTGGTTTATATAGCCGAGTCACCACTTTGCGACTCGGCGTACTACATCAGACATGACCAAGTACGCATCACCCGGCAGTCCAGCCTGTCTCCTGACATCGGCAAACAGCAGGCGTGGACCTGCCAATCCAACCACCAGCAGAGCACCGCCGCAATGACACACCGAAGACTCAGCTGATCCGCCAGACAGGCGCATCGGGACATAAAACGCCTCCAGCAACTGCTGACAACCGAAGAACTCGGTGACCGGACCCCACGCAACTGCTGGGTCAAATGGGAACAGTCTCGCGGTGACGGCGGCAACCACCGATCAACACCTTCGCCTTCTCCGGAGCTATTTCTGCAGCGGTTGCTGCCATGCGAATCTCGTAATCGGGGACCACTTGCAGAGGACATCGACCTTGTCCATTTTGCCAAGCTTTCCGCCGCTAGCGATACCATGGAGATCTCGTCAGCATCACCGAAGGTGTCAACAGTTCGGCGCCCCGAGCATCCCAAAAAGGTGCGTGGACCTGGGCAGAGGTTTCCGTCGCCTCGCCGATGGATGGCGCAATGCAGCTCTCGCGGTCCGCAGCGCATCACGAAGACGCTGACGCCAAGCCCGCTCCCTCGTCACGCGCAGGGATCAGGCGACCGCTGGTACTCACCTGCACGGCCGTCTGGCGCTGCAGCCGCCTCGCAGGTGGAACCCGTGCGCCTGAAATCAGAAAACCCTGAGCGGGCGGAGCAACTAACGGCGGCAAGCGCTCCAAGCACCCAAGACAGCCGTCGGGATCACTGTTTCTTGTGGCGGAGCGCACGATCGTGCAAAGGCAGCCCGTGACACCGGTGCAGAGGTTAGTGCAGGTTCCAGCAACCGATGAAGATCGCCGGCATCCCGGCGACGTCGCAGTCCGGGCTGGCCAAAACGACACGGCCATTCCACGTACGGTGAGCGTTCTGCTCACTTTTGACCTCGGATCTGCGGCAACCTTGCGCTGGATGTTTGGTTTGTGCGGCTATCCCGCACGTCATAATCGGGAGCCGATTTTCTTCAATGGCTTTCGGGCTGTTGGCGGAACCTTAAGGGAAGACGTCTTTCAAGAGGTGCGTGACGGGCGCATGTCGGTCAAGTTGCGGGCATCGCATTGTCCCTGCAGTCCATCAGCCCCACGTTCGCGCTCTCTTCACCTGATAAAATGAAAGTACGCCAAGCTGCTCGGCGAGTTTCCGGAGCTGCCATCGCGTTGGACCTACCGAGCGTACCCATCAGGCAGCTACCGCACTTCCACATCGAGACGTCAGGCGCCCCAGTTCACATTAACACGCCCACGCCCACTGCCACTCAGCAGAGGTTTTTTGTACTCGCCGACAGGGGTTTCGAGCATATGTTTGAGCTGGGCATTGTCCGACAGTCGGAGAGCTCCTGGTCGTCGCCCATTCACATGGTCCCCGGGTCCACACCTTTTGGCACTGGCGCCCAGTTTAAGATTACAGAGCCCCAACTGACTTATCCGAAGACCCGTACCCGATACCACATATGCAATACCTGCTGGCATCTTCGACGCGCTAATATTTTTTCAAGATCAATTTGGTACACGTTACCATCAAATTCAGTGAGCCCTCAGGACATTCAGCAGATGACAATAACAACACCTTCAGTTTGTTCTTCCCAAATTGACGGCCACCACATCCATTTCAATCAACTGCCCAGTTATAATACATTTAACCACTGAGCAGGGACACGTGTTTCGGGTAAGGTGCTTTCCATGTCCCCCCAGTTCCAGTGACGGTATCACGACCACAATTTGTAGGGCTTCACGTCATGCAGCAACACAACACGCGTCATGCAGCAACAAAGCAACACGCGTCAAGTTAAAAGTCGACAACGACGCGCATGGCGACAGGTGGCACCGCGTTGTAGAATCCGCGACCCTGCTGACTGCAACACATCTCAGGCGTCGCTCAGGTTGCGTGCTTCAGAAGGCGACATGGTGCATGAGGGCGAGGCAGCGCGTCAAACACACCACCCTACAAGGGGGACGATCCGGTGCGGCCGTTCTTTTGCCTAATAGAAATGCGGAGTGTCCCGAGCAACCTCTTAGTAAAGCACTTTATGCGAGTCGGGCTAATTTAGGAGTTTATCCATATACATGCCGAACAATTTTTGATTACGGCCATGCAATGAATCGCGAAATATTTTCCTTAAAGACAAGCAAACTGGCGCGCTACTACTAAGAATGAAGCTCCGTTCTTCCACTGGTCCAATCAATCCAGCATGTGAGGACGTTTCTTACCTACAGGCAAGTGCGCATGATAAAGTTATACCTGTCTTTACCCAAACTAAATTGGCTTCAAAATGGCCCGTGCTGTGCCTTCCTCTGGAGCTTATTTTTTGCCTAATAATATAATTTCTCTTTTCGGAGACGTATAAGACGCGTACATATTTAGTACAATACCTAATACTCTAATCTCGAGTAATGTCTCAAATATTAGCTTTCTAATTGAAAGCAAAAACAGTATTGCAGGAAGCCATATCAATTGAGTTTGTTTGCTCACCGGACATTTTTTATTCGCGTGCTGCGATAATCTCGGCCCATGTGAACTGTTAGAAAACGGTAAAGCCAGACGAAGTACTTACCTAACTTAAGCTTACTTTTTTCAGCGTACAAGACATTTTAGCAACATGACATAAGCTAACCTGTTCAATTACCCATACAGGCCAATATGAGACTGAGCATTGAATATCATAACGTACAAGGGATAAAGTTAGACAGAGGACGTCTCAAACAGTTAATCATTAGTCCGCCTTCTTATATAGTATCAATTTCAAGGTCATCTTCACCAACACAAAAGGACGAAGTCTATACTGTTCAAGCTCCACAGTCTCCATCACACAATGCAATAACGCTGACAAGATTATGCGTCGAATGCGATAAGGCAACATCCATCCACCTCTTCAACCCAACAAAATTAACTCTTCCCATACTACTCTAAACGTAGTTTGTATACCTTCTAAATCATAGCATACCCTCCGTATACAAAAACACCAAAACGGTCAGGCCAAATACACGGCACAAAACAAAAAAGTACTCGCAGTTTTTGAAAATCTCAAGGTTGTGGCTGTAATTGTAAACAACTCCAATCGCAGATTAAGAAAGAAAATACATTTTTAGAAAGCTGAAATCGCTTTTAAACTGTAGTGAAGTCGACTTAAGTAGCGTTTAGATATTTTATCCATATCTCCTTACTACTTCTTATGATGAATAAGTATACACCGTGGCGCTTGAACTGTGTAGACTTCAACCTTTTGGTGCTAGTGGATACGACTCTGAGATTGAGATTATATAAGGAGGTGCACTAAATAACATTAGCTTGAGTTTGAGACGTCGTCCTGCCTATTTCCTGTCCTTCTACGTTTTGATGTTTCTTCTCTGTTCAGTTCCCAGTTATTTCAACATGGTTTATATTCACCAGCTTGCGTGCACCTCACACTCTTTTTCTTCAATTGTTGGCTAAAAGCTTTTTTCATTCAGAGTCATGGGAGCCTTTATCGAGCCAAAGAATCCTAATGCCAAAAATCAATTGCGTTTTCAAGTGCTGATTTTCAAAACCACCATATTTTAAAACAACTGTAGGGGATATATTTTTAAACTTAGTTGGTCTCTATTTAGATGGATTTAAATTTTCGTCCAAACACCTATTATTTTAATTGTACGTACGTCCTTTGATTAGTTCCGCCATATGGTGAGGTCAACATAAAATAATTGAGAAGATAGAAAAATATATGTCAAGCGTTTTAAGGTGTAATGGAAAAAACGTTAATGACTTCACTTTGATTTTATCTGACATCGTTCGAACTAAACAACCTTTGCAGGTGATATGAAAACAAGCCGCAATATTCATAGTAGCTAGAGAGAAATAGTAATGCATAGACAAGCAATCGAACTCGCCAGCATAATCGCAATAAGTAAAGTTCTGAAATATACTGTACAGGCACTATAAAACCTTCACTAAGAATGTATTATGGCTGAAAATGAACTATGTTTCGGCGAAAGTAATACTGAGCAAAACTTTTATGACTGAATACCTTTACTGAAACAAATTGGTTGATGATTAGATTGCTAATACGGTATTATATGGTTAATCTTTAACCATAACGAAGAGGCGTAATATTTGATGTATTCAACATTCAATACCGTGACATAAATTTAATATATTTAAAATTTCAGCGTACGTTTGATACAGTGAAGATAACCTTTGACCTATTTTTGAAAACCAATCAGTATTCGTAGTAATTATTGTAGAAAGATATTAAACCATGGCAATATTGCTGCGTATTAATTGGTGTGAATGGTTAATATGGCAATCCCAATATTCTCAGGGTAATGGGAGCAGGCTTTGCACGTTTGGTTGACGGATAGCAATACGCTTTTTATTCAACAACGTTGGATTGAGGGTACAAATATTGGAATCCTGTTCAATGATTGCCTCTAAGGTCAAACTATGGTGTGTTGCCCGGGTTGTAGCAGCGTCATTCCAGAATTGTGATGTCTGGGTTCCAGCGTCTATTTATATGCCAAATTATTAGAATTCCCACTCTAAATGCACCGAGTGTTAGACGTTATACAAAACAAACACAGGCCTGAGGGCTAAGGCCGAAGAAGTTTCTGTACAAGCTAAAGAATTCCCGTTACGATAATATATGTATTAATGCAAACCAAATTATTGGTATTCTTCGTCTCTAATAACTTCAACCTCATTCCCTATGGTCTGTCGAAGTGGATAGACTACTCGTATATTGCATAAAAAAATGGGGCGCTGTTGAGTCAACTAAAGCTCTGCTGCGTCGCAGAGGCATTGATCCTGAGAAAACTATTCAAAATGCTTTTGGCCGAGATTAAGGGGCTTAGTAAACGTGATAACTGGGCGAGTTGGTATGAATTATAATGACATTATGCGACGCAAGGAGCAGAAGAATGGGCTGAGACGAGCGCGCGCAGTCAGCGCTCATCTGTCCAGTTTCTTCCTCTGTCCTTGCGAAAATTCGCGTTGTGCCATTAGGAGATTAAGGGAAGTGCCGGTTTAAAAACCTGATATATACGTAATATCCCCCCCCCCTAACTGATGAAACCATACGGCTTACATTTTGAATCTCCTGCAACAGATTTTACAAGTTTCAGTTCAGATATACGGATATCAATTCTGGCTGTAGAGTGGTCATTGGTAGAAGCCGTCAACAATAACACGCGAATTCTGAAATGCCTTTCCTCGTATTTATTACGTTGAGCTGTCTGTTAACCTGTTTTATTATGAATTGCAAGATTTCTTAGATCTATTTTTTTTAATACCTCATCCTAAGCTTAAGCTTGATTGCCTTATCTTTTAGTACAAGTTGACCAGTTCATCACTTCAATAGTACAGATCTCTTCTGCGGTTTAACATTCTCAAAGTGTCATTTGCTAGTGCTTTTAAAAGGAAATTACCGGACCATGCAAAAGTATATTGAAATCTTCTTTACTGCTCATTGTTCTCATGAAAAGGGTTCCAATTGCAGCTGCACTGACACCCCAAACAATTGTCAGAAAAGATGCCATCGACAGTTTCGCGCCCAAACGTTAAACACACCCATCCGTGTCTCATGAATGATTTTCCTGAATTTGATATTTGATGACTTCCCAGAAAGAATGCCATTTCCCACGTCTGAATAACATTAACGGCTCTTCACTTTATGTACACTAAATTTAGTTTAGATGTTGCCGGTGAAGACACTTATTCAAGCGCGCGATGCAACGCATACGTCTGAAACCGTAGAAAATGGCTTCGTTTCGCTTACGAAGACTTTCTGAAAGCCGGGGCGAAGCGCGACAGACATTATGACATTTTCGTTAGTTTCATCATTCGTTTTTTCCATGCCTGCTGATGAAAAATCTTGAGTTATGCGTTTCGTTACCTCATGAAGTTGCAGTAGTTTTCGCGGATTATTTTAGGAAACGTTTCTCTGACGGTCGGCAGCTGTTCAACCGGGCGATAGAGAGTTGATATGTCATGGTATTTTGAGTCCGTGGTGTTTACTTTCTCGATATTGCGAGGGATGAGTTAAAAACCAAAGCGAATTCATGCCGACAAGGCAATTTGCGCTTTGCGCACAAAGGTTGCAGGAGCGCATTCACATTTTTCAGACTCATTTTTAATGTGTTCTGCTGTGCGTTTCCCTTCGTTCTGAAAAAGAAAACCGTTGTATTTCCTATTTTAAAAAAGCTGTGACGCCTCTATAAATACTATCTTTAACGTCCAGTTTTCCTGCTTTTTGTTTGTTTCGGGGCATTTTTGAGATAGCGTAGAAGTGACTCATTTTTGTTTTCCGTCAAGAGTTACCGTCTTCGCAGCACTATTTTTAACGGCAGGTCATTAGACACAATTTGAGTGCACTTTTTAAATGTATCTTGTGCTGTTTTGTTTTAAATAGACAACTAGCAGATAATATATGTTCGATTGTCAAAGCCCCCGCCAAAGTCTTTATATGCAAATTACATATTTATGGAAAGCCTGTCCAGGAAGGGAATAACTGGCTGGTGATTAATCAGTTCATCTAACTGTGATAGTCTTTGGCTCGACAGTTATTCCGAAGAGCTTTGCCTAAATATCAGGCGTAACTTAGAATATCACTGCGGGTTTTCATTTTTTTTGCAATTTTATAACGATAGAGTGAAATGCGCAAATTGTAATCCGGGATTATTTTCTGACGACTTTGGTTGTCATGTTATTAAGTTCACGTCTTTCAGATTGTGATTATAAAAATACAGCGGGTTTATTATAGCACAAAGTATGTAAACAAATCAGTTATTCCTCAATCCTTTAAAAACAAAAAGTGATATATTTGTAAAAAGGCTACGATATCACCATAACAATTATCATCTTGCGAAAACCCGATTGAACTAGTGTCACCCGCAAGGGATCTCGGTGTATGGCCTAATGTTTAAATGTTAAAAACTGCGCAACCATTATTGTCGGCTCTGCGACGGAAAGTTAGTATGAGTTGCATCTCGTGTATTGCAAAGCATTTAAAAACCATATTCTTTCATACACCGTTTTCATTCCTTAGTGGTTTCAAGGTTTGTGTTTGCTTCATGATTTTGATTTACGTCTCCTGTAAGGCAGCATTTTAACACGGAACGTGTGCGAGAAATGAAAGCCGTTTACAACTCCCTGTAACACAGAATTGGAGCGCAGATCTTGAGGAGGAGGAGGGGAAGGTACAAGAGGGACCATTGCCTCCTCTTCTCCTGTCTCGGCTCCATTTAGGGGAACATTTTCCGCCAAATTTAGCAGGGCCGTTTTTGCCAGATTAGGGCGAATTTTTCCGCTAAATTTGGCGGGGAATGTTTTTTTGCTCAAACTTGTGGGAAACGTTTTCCCCAAATTTGGCGGAAATCATTCCTCTAAATTTGGTGGGGAAATTTTTTCGCCAGATCTAGCGAGAATTATTTTCCGCTAAATTTAGCAAGGCATTTTTCCGCTAAATAGAGCGGCGAAAGACTCTTCCGCTACATTTAGCGGGGAATTTTACACGTCAAAATAAGCGGGAAAATGTTTCCGCTAACCAGCGGTAGAATGTTCTGCTAAATCTAGCGGGGACAATTTTTCGCCAACTTTATCGGGGAAATTTTTTGCTGCATTTAGCGGGGCAGATCTTTCCAAATTTAGCCGTGAAAACTCTTTCTGCTGAATTTAGCGGGAAATTTACCCATCATGCGACCGGGCACGGTTACGCCGGACGCCGATGCCGACACCGACGCCGACGCTGCTGCTGACGCCGCTCAAGCCGGAGAATGGAGCCTAAGAGCCGCGCTCTAAAGATTGTTCAAATAGTTTATGATAGATTCATTTGACGTCGCGTGTAGTATGAGCTATCAATGCTTCTAACCAGATTTTCGCTGAGCTTTTGTCCGACGAAGACTGTCCGTGACTTTGTATTTCTGCATAAGCCCATTATTGGTGCATATTGATCTTTGCATGGCTTATGAGTAAAATTCCATTTTCATGTTGCTTTCCGCGCTACGAGACAGAACACCTGTTTTGGTACTTGTTCACCATAGTGCTTCATCTCTTCCTTGTTTACAGACATTATCAAACAGCATTGTGCCAGCTTAAGTTGACATAACCACACCCTTCATACTTATCGCTATCAGTTGTACGAACTTCCGGTCACCTTATAGCGATTCACCGGTACATGTATATTTATTTTTATTATGGTAGGATTAACGTTCAAGTGTTTCAATTAGTGCAGGTTGGTGGAACTAAAAGAGGGCTGTCTGGTCATTTAAGGGTTCCCAAAAATAAAGATTATTATATTATATTTATTATGTTTTGTCGTGTGCGATATAACGCAAGGTGAAGGAATATGAATTAATGAATAATTACCGTATTTGTTGGACGCATATCAGATTCGTTTGAAAGTTCAATTTTGAAATGGTGCGAAGAATCGCATAGTGACGTACTATGCAAAAATTTGCTTTGTCTCGAACGTTCATTGTGGAGGGACGTGGCAGAATGTTGTAAATAACAGTATATTAAAATGATTTATACAACATTCAAGCTTTTTGTGGCCTGATAAAGCAAAATACAAGGTGTGCTTGGGAGAAAAATTACGCGCAGACATAGGGCAAGCTGCTGGTTATCACCGGGTGTGGAAAATGCACAGGTTCGGAACAATTTAAAGTAATTTTTTCAAGGAAATAGGGTGTTAGCGAATTCCAGTTTGTCTGCCAATTTGCCGGTATTTTATGAAGAGAAGGCTCCATGCCCAGGTGCATGCAAGTATGCATGGCGGGCAACATTTCAGACGGTAGCGGCGTTTCCTGATCTCAAGAGTAAATGCAAATTGAGACGGCATAAGCCTATTCATATATCTTCTACCGTGCAGGTTTCTACGTGGCAAGCACATCATGTTTTCCAAGTTTTCTCGTAGAAGATGTGATGTGGCGCTATAGTAGAGCTCAAAGAGAAGAGCATCACATGCAGGCGGATTCCTGGATGCGGACAGCATAAGTCAAATTGCCGCATGATGGAACGAGAATACGCTAGTATGCCCAGAATATTTATTAAAGCGAGTGCGACGAAAGTTTAACTTTTGTAACACGCAAAAAAAAATTACGATAGCTAAAAGCTGGGTCTCCGATTATAAATTAGCACTTCAACCAGATGTTGAGATTTCATATGTAACCGTTAGGCTGATCAAAAGTCACAAGTAATCGTATGAATATTTCGTGTAAAAGTAGAGGCGCGTTACCAACAGCTGACGCCAATCCGCTCACTCATATTGACGCGAACTCCTCTGGGCCATTTTTCAGCTATAGAATTATTTTTTTTAATCATGTGGGTTTCGGAACTTGAATATACGGCTATGAGTTTTGAGAAGTCTGGCATCTGGCTCAGGCATCTCAGTGCAGCATTTCTCCCGTGACCGCGTGGCTTTCCGGGATATACAGGGCATATTGTCAGCGGAGAGCATAAAATCGCGATTCTTTTTGATAGGTTTTTTCTTATAAGGGCACAAAATGAGCTTGGTAACGTATGTAACTACGGGTGATGGTTCAAACAGATCGTACATGGCTGCAAGCGAATTACACCGAAAATGTTGTGCGCGCAGTAAACGTGCGCTGACTACTGTCAGACCCACAGCCAGCTGAGGAATACCGCTTTCCGAAAGGCGGATAAACAGAACCGAATATGCCGACCATCGTTCGAATTAGACGAAGAACAAAAAAAAAGTATTGAGGAGAGATAAACGTGCCAGACGCAATCATGCACATGGTATTTTCTCATTACTCGATGCAAATTTCCGGTCTAACAACCAACTTCCATCTTAGCTTTTTCTCTCAACATGCAACGCTTACATTACAAGCTCTAATATGCTGTGCTAAGTAAACCGCCGGCAGGATCTCCTTGCGTTTGCTACTCGTGCAATTACCAGTTTCTGCACAGCCCCAAATATTTAATAAATATACATTTCTTTATTTTTTTCATCTGTTTATTGTGGAGGTGCTTTTTGCTAGACAGTTAGGCAAACAAATACGAGTTTCCGATATCACAAAGCATAAAGATTCGTAACACAGCCCCTTTGATGGGCAACCATGCGGGTGCTTAGGGGCTAGCCGCTGCGTCACCACATCGACAGCTCTCACTCGCCAATTCAACGCCACTTCGGCGAGGCTATCCTGGCCGTAAGGGTCGGGTCCAGTAAGTCAAAGTCCCCAGGAATGCAGAGGAATTGAGGCGACTAACGGGCGCAGCGTGGCAACCTGTGTCTCCACCAGCCATTTGGCGAATTTGTTCGGAGTCCCACCGGATTGCTCGAGATGGTGAAGTGTGGCAGCCAACCCGGATGGGTCACTTGCTATTTTGATGAGGGCCGATGTGGACGTCGAAGGACTGTCTGAGCACCAGCTTATTAAATATATTATCAGCCGTTGCCAGGTGTCACTCATCACCCGTTGCTGGGGCTTGTTTGCTGAACAGTGCGCACCTTTCATGGATAGTTGCGCAACAACCTGACTAGACCTGCAGATCGTCAGTGAGCGTTGCAAGGAGCAGATACCACACCATAAGACGAGGCATTGTTAGAACTCTGCCACTCTCTCGCGCTATTTTATGATTATTATGTATATATTCCCAACTTTCCAGAGATGAATACCAGGCCGTAGTCAGGATAAGCGTACTACAAGATTTCTTCAGACTATATCAGAAGAGTAGATTCTTCCCGAACCTCTTTATGCATTAATCATATCATCATATCACATATAAAAACATGAAGCTGAGTAAGCTCTGGGAGATCGCAGTAAGTTATTCGGTGATCGGCTTTAATCTCGCAGTAACATTATTGTTAATAGGATTCGCCTTTTTGGCCCCGCAAAAGAGAGCTAAAAACTACGACGGCTATGCTTGGAACAAAAAGAGCAGATGCGTTACGCGCCCTAATTAAATTTGTAAAAAGCAGTCCTTTTTATATTAATATAGTAAAAATATGGTTTTAAGTTACGACGTTTATCTACGCTAATCAAAAACCAGGACCGTAACCCCTGATTACTCGGACTCTCTTACAGGTGTTTGTCAACTCTGCTCGTCGCAACAATATTTATTGTTCGCCGCGTTTTGTCCTTGCTTTCCCGAGGTAGTTAATACCCATGCCACACAGGAAACTCAGATGCCATTTGCAATGAATGACGATTTGTGTGATAAACGAATCAATACATAATCTGTCACGCGTAGATGCGCGCGGCCGGAGTGTCGCGCGCTGATTGGCCGTCGGATTGAAATGTCATTCGTTGTAAATAGCATTCAATACCGTTCAGCACAGGTACAGCAATGATAATACTCCAGAAGCCTGCGCGTAATTTTATAAAAAATATATTTTGGCACTCTGGCAGGCGGTTACGATTGTTATGGCGGTTGCAGGCTATTAGTGGACTACAAAATCAAACTGGTGAACCAGAACACATAACCGGCGAATGATAATAAATGAAAGCGACTGCGTCGTCTCCTTTGTTTCGCGGATCTCTTTTGCGTCAGCTGTTCTTTACGTTTGGAGAATGATTCAAATATATATTTTTAACCACTTGTCTGATATGCCCCAGCCTAGTTCGACGCAATTTTGAGTAAACCTGCAAGTTGTTAGGTATCGGAATCGGTGGACGCGTGAGATTCGTCGCTAGAAGCCTGGCTGCCAACGCAATGGCTGCTTATGGCTTATCGAGCGAACCTTCTTTCGACGATGGCACAGGAACGGTGGTGCCTAAAAAACGACCTTGCGCTATCATGCCTTAAGAGGCGTTCATTCAATCCAAGCGAACGTGAAGGCGATGCACCCTGCTACGTGCTACTGCTAATGCTGCTGCCGCTGCGTACATCTACACTACAGTGGTGTTTCCAAAGCGCCATATCCCAAACCGTTCGCCGTGTGGACCTTGCGCTTATCATGCTGTGAACCTCGTTGAGGTCGTTGAAAAGCCTTTACCTGCGCTCCAACGGCAAAAACGACGCACGCTCGGTGTCAGCGTCTTCCATAGGAAACCATTGTGTGGGAAAGTCCACGGTCTGGTCGTGGTGTCGCTAACTGTGGCGTTGGTGTTCTGGCAGACGCCACAATCTTGCCATAGTGCACCCCAATGAAGGGTACCCCTGGCGCTTCTACAGCATGGCGGAACCGATACGTGGTCCTGGCATTGTTCAAAATGGCGAAAGCGCACAGGAGTGTTTCTCGCAAGCCTGTATAGGAGCAGGTTTACCTACATAAGAATAGGAATTGTCGCTTACTGTCTTGTGCTCCCCGCTCAACGGTTCTGGTCTCCGGCTTGGATAGTTCTTTTCCCGGGCTGGCAGGGCGAAGAAAGCGTCTAGTCAAGCACTTCTATAGACCCCATGCGTCGCATTAGTTGCTGTGCACACGCGCGATGACAAAGGTGCTGCGCGCGGAATGGCTTCATGCAGATATGGGTGGCTATCGGCTAAAATAGGACCAAGTTGATATGCATACACAACAATGTTGGGAGTGCTGACAGCATCTACTGGTGCCCAACCCTCCTGGGTCTGAATTGAATGGTGGCATTAGCAGGCTGTCAGAGCTGAAGACAGACCTGAAGTCGAGCACTTCGATGGGTCCCAATGCGCCGCGTATTACAGAAGCGATTTCACTCGAGCGATGACAAAGAATACGCGCACGTGGAGCTGCGTGTCGCGCAGATATGGGTTGCTGTCCGCTGAAATGGGTCAGGATTATCTGCATTAAGAGAAATGTGTTAGACGTGATTTCAGACTTTAATTCCTCCCCAACTGAACTGGCTTCCGCATTGGATGGTGGCTTTTGTTGGCTTAAGGTTTAAGGGGCAGAGTTAAAGTCGAGCACTTTGATGGGTCCCAATACACCACGTGGCTAGATCCCATTTAGCACGCGCGATGACAAAGGTGATGCGCGGACGGGCATCTTGCAGATATTGATAGTTGACTGAAATAGGACCAGGGTTTTCGTGAACAGATAGAAGTTTTAGACGAGGTATCGGCCAGTATCGCTGCTGAAATGGACAGATTTCCTCCCTGGGCGGATAGCTTCTATAAGACGGCGGGGCTAGCTACTGAAGCTGAAGTTGATCCTTCGGCTGGTCCTGATGAGTCACGTAGGCTTGGATGCATTTGCTGCATTGCGATGACAAAGGTGCTGAACACAGACGGGCGTTATTCTCTCGTCTGCGTTGCTGCAGGCGAAAGAAGGGGGCATAAGAGATGCGATTCTATTCGAAGACTGTATTTCTACAAACTGCGTGAAATTGCAGCTTGGGGCGTATTGAACACGGGTCGATGGTCCAACGCATTGAACAACTACCGTAAAGCGATTAACACCGAGGATGTTGGCATGCAGTAACGTATTGGAAATACTGTTTGAGGCCGACAGGTAATGGTATCATCCGCTTTGCCAAAAAACACGATGAACAATGTTGAGTATTCAGAACTTTTAAGTTCAGATTAAATGGCCAGAGACAAAAATAGTGAGGCAGATAATAGTCAAAACAAGTAATTTCGCACAATTTCTTTTTTTTTTACTGACAAAAATTTTGGTTTACATGCTTTCATTTCAGCATTTTGCCCTCACTTGGGGATATTTAAATATTAAACCTATAACCTGTAACGCTAAATAGACATTTCGAGATCTTGTATGTTTCCTACTACAGTCTTTTTTATCAGTTTTTCACAGCAAAAATAATTGTGAAGTAAGATGTTTATTTATTTTTTATTGTGGAGGTGTTTTTAGCTAAACAGTTAGCAAAGCCGATACGAGTTTCCGATATCACAAAGTCAAGATTCGTAACACAGCCCTTGCGCAAGCAAGAATCAGTGCTAAGGTGTTAAAGACCGCGCCACTTCGTGGACATCGTATTTACCTCCCAGAAAAGGACATCCTAGTCGAGGAGTTGATTTCAGCAAATCAAAGCCCGCAGGGGTGAAGGAGCTTCAGGCAACTGGCGGGCACAGCGTGGCACTCGTGGCTCCGCCGGTCATTTAGTAGGTGGTTCAGGTCCCAGTAGTTAATCGAAAGGCGAAGTTTTGGCGAATAACACGGTGGGGTCCTTGCTATTTTGTGATGGGCTGTTCAGAATGGCCGGCCGTTGAGGGATTGTGTGAGCACGTGCTTATAGGACATATCATTAGCCGTCGCGGTGTTGTTCATTATAAGGCCGCTTTGAGGCTTCTTTATTAAGCAGTGCGCGCTTTTTATTAGTTGGTGGCAACCCTTCGCGAAAGAAGTACATGCCTGGACTGTACATGATCAGTGGTAGTGCAAGGGAATCATTCCGGCCATATGCGGAGACACTGTTAGAGTGTTGCACTCCTTCGGGCCATTTTATATTTACTGTTTATACACCTAGATTTAAAGATGAGATATCACAGAAGCATTCGTGTGATGTTTTTTTTGTTTTTTTCCAAAATTTCTTTAGAACCGTATATATTTAAAACTTTTTTTAATAATCCTATCACAAGCGCATAAAAGAAAAATGTAGTTGAGTGTGCTGTAATTAACAATGCCAAGTTGATCGATGACCGGTGTTAAGCGTTGATGTAGGCTTGTTGTTAGTTCGCTCGTATTTTTTTATAATTTAAAGAAACTAATAAATATGATTGCGTTTCGAACAAGGAGCAGGTATTACGACCTAATTCAAGTAGTAAAAGCAGTCTTTTTTATTACAGTAGTAAACAGAATTCAAATTTATCACATTTATATACGCATCCACACAAGAACCGCGAAACTAATATCTTACTCTCGGCAGGTGTTTGTCAAATTTGCTTGACGCAACATTTTATTGTGAGCCACGCTTATGTTCTAGCTTGAGAGAGCAGTTTACTTGAGTTGTAAAACTCCAAGCATGTACGCAATCTTATAAAAAAATACAAATTTAGCGCTCCATAGACGATTTTAATTGTTAAGACCGATGCTTTAGCAATTCGCAGTGCACGAAATCAAGCACAGAGATCAGCTCTGTTCAACAAAAGATGACAGTAAATGAAAACCGCGTCGTCTCCTTTGTTTCGTGGTCCCCTTTCGTGTGAGCCTTTCTTCACGTATGGAAGCATGATCCAAATATGTTCTTTTTATGATCGCGTGTCCCGTATTGCGCAGTTAGTTCGCAACTATTTTGAGTAAAGACTGCAGAGTCTTAGATGTCGGATGGCTCAGAGGGTTTTGAGCAATAAAGCTAATAGCGTCGTGTACATCCAAAAAGCACCGCTGCAGGCGAAGTGCCCGATTAGGTCAAAATATATAGCTTTGGGCATACTGAAAATGCATGCCCAATTTTTTGTTCCGGCGAGGTTGAAATAAGACACGGTTTTCCTTCATGCAGATGGAATAGCTAGACGTGTTATTAGCATGAACTTCTGCCCAACTAAACGTGCTTCCACCTTGGGTGTTGGTTACTGTAGGCCAGTAGGGCTGAAGAAGGGGCTGAAGTCGAGCACTTCGATTGGTTCGTATGCGTAACGTGGCTTGAACCCAGTTCGCACGACCGATGACGAAGGTTCTCACGGAGACGGGCGTCATGGAAGTATGTACAGCCCTGCGCGGATAACAGTTTTCTAATTAACATCCAACCCGCGTCCGCAGACATTGTGTTCGCATCGGAACCGGATCCGTGGTATTTGAAACCGCATTCGACTCGCAATCCGTGCATTCATTTTACATCATTCATTTCAAAAATGAATATAAAAAAACACATCTGAATAGTATCCTATAAGCCGCCTGTTTACTTTTGTAGAAATGACCTTTGTGTCAGAACCTGGAGAAATACATATTACCATATTCTGTTCTATAGTATCTCTATCATGAGAGATCACCCTCTAGAGAGAGTTGGAGTCGCTGGGAGATGATCGGATTCTGAGATCGACTTGAAGTCCGCGAACCCTGTTCACAAGATGCGCTCAAGAGGAAATATTGTTTTTACCTTTTACGTGTAAACACATAAACAGGCCGCATATTTTCCAGCTAATTTACAAAGAACACTACATCATATATTTACGCCAAACAAGTGGGAGTGAAATGGCGTAACTAAACGCAGCAAAAATTACTAATGCCATAGGCGCTGTGTACACCACAGCGAAAAATTTCCGCCATATTAGTAATGTCAACACCTTCTATCGGTTTCAGTTTCAAACACGGAACCCTCAACTCCTCAAGCACCATGCTAGAAACCGACACTATGAAACAACTCCCAGACTGTAGAAAAAGAAAATCAAAAACGCGAACATGCGCAAAGTTTCGCTGTCGGGGAATAACTGTTAGAGAGACAAAATATTGTAGCATGGAGGATTCAAAATGGTTCTCCTGTTTCTAAATTGTGACCCGCCAGTGAAGTCATTTTCTGCTAGTACACTTGATAACGGGATGGCATGCACGAACTGCGTTACAAGAATGAGGTGCGGAAACTCGGGCTAGCGCAAGTTTCCATATCAATCACGTATTCGCTCTTCCCCATACACTTTGCTGTCGCATATGTTCATGGCCGCTTCGAGAAGTTTTGTAGATCCCTTCCCCTCGAAATCACATCTCGATCACGCATTCACAGCCCCTCATCATCCAGTACCTGGAGCCAGCCATCTGCCGGGTTGATTAATTCAGCATCCGCATCTGCCAGCGGTTGACCGCGAACGTTCGCGAATACAATCCACCCTCGATATGCAGGGTATCCCCCCCACAGAGTGGGTTTGGCTGCCGGCGTAACATACGTTACAGGTTTATCTTTATACAAATAATTGATAGGCGTGCTCTCAGCCTTTACTGCTCCCACACTGGGCTGGATTCCCTCTGGATGGTGGGGCTGCTGTAGGTTTTCAGAAGTTCCAGAAGACGGCGTTAAATTTGAGCACTATGATTGGTCCCAAAGCCTCGTGGCGGAACCAATTTAGCACGCGCGATTACAAAGGTGTTGTGCTCAGTCGGGTGTCATCTAATATAGGTTGCTATCGTCTGATGCCCATTTAATGCTGGGAGACAGGCCACCACCATGTCTCTGCGTGCCGGCACGCCCGTGAGATTACAAGCTTAAAAATGCAATGCGTTCACGCGCATGTTAGGACGTGCTTACGCGGACATAAGTCAGGGCACCATCATTTAAATTGCCTATATGAGCAGCTTTACGTAGCCTTAAGATGAATTTTTAGACGTGCTGTCAGCCGTATTGAGCCATGATTTTAAAACCAACAAATGGGCGTGCATAGAAGGGTTCAATAAAAATCTAAAATAACGCCGTCCGTGTGCAGCACCTATGTCACAACTAGCGGAAATCCTTTAAACGGCATGACGCAAAGGGACCAATCGGAGTGCTCAACTTCTGTAGCATCTAGAGACCAGCCAGGCTGGAATCCGCCATCCAAGGCTGGAAGCCAGTTTAGTTGGACGTACGTACATGGCAGATAGCTTACGTTAAATCGAATTCCTTCAATGTGCAGATAGAAGCTACCTCTATTTCTAACCGGTGGCTACCGCATATCGGCATAGCTGGTAACGTGTGCGCGGTGCCTCCAGTTGTCCGACATGCTTGCATTGGCTTAAGAGTGATCTCCTCATCATCATTTTATTTCCGTGCGAGGGGCCCCAGGGCATTATACAAGGGAGTAGAACACAATAAAAACATCAACAAAAATAGTTAATAAAACACACTGTAACCTATACGCACCTTGTAACTTCTAGCCAGAAAAGAGGTTAGCGGCTGCAGCAAACTTGGTAGTGTCAGTCATGTTTTACAAATGAGTCAGGTAATGAGCTCCATCTCGTCAATTGCAGATGGTAGAGTCGACATTTTGTAAGAGACCAGATGTTGCCAAGTAATTGGGCGCGGTTTACTAATGAGTGGTCAAAACGAGGGAAAATACTGGTAGGAGGTGATAGTAAGGAATAGTTTAGATGGTTGTTGTGGTAAAGATTGTTTTGATACCGACGAGTGAGACGTGACACGCCTTCGACGTAGAAAGCAGTCAAGAAGTTAGCTGATTTTGCATGTCCTGATATGCTAGCGTATGGGGAGTGGTCATTAGAGTAAATGCAGCAACCCACCTCTGTTTTGAACAGCGGATTCAAGGCTGTTAGTTAGGTATGATTGCCATGGTACCGTATGGCGGATGAAGCAAATTCAAGTTTAGATCTGGCCAAGATTGTATAAGCTAGTAGTTTCACTGAAGGTGTAGCTCGTGCAGGGTTACGGCGAAGAAATCCGAGGAAGTACGGTTAGCATCGGCGGTGACTAGCGACTATGTGAGTAGTCCATGACAGATCCAGAAGGTCAATTGACGCCCTAGGTATGTATATGAGAGAACAGGTAGCTACTGGGATGGGGGAAGAGGTGATATGAAAGGACGAAACGTGAGCTGCAGGTGAATGATAGAGATTTGCGTTTATTTAAAGTTTAAGGTCATGGCTGCCATTTGCGGCACCACTGAGTTATAAGTGCGAGGTCATTCTGCCAAAAATTTGATTATCGTGGTTTGGATGCTTAGCAGGTCTATAAATTACACGGTCGTCGGCAGACAGGCGTACTGAAGAGGAGATGTTGAGGTAGAGATCGAGTAATGTATATTAAAGATAGAAAGGGGGCCAAGAACGGTTCTCTAGGGGGACGCCGGAGGTTACAGTGCAGGTGGTAGATTTGGTGTTGTTAATAGATGATGACGCTGGGGTACGATTTGGCAGAATACGGAATCCATTTGACGACTGAGGGTCGGATATGAATGTTCTGGTATTTCGGTAAGAGACGATGAAGTGCGGGGATATGTCAAATGCCTTGGAGAAATCAATAGATATGGCGTCAGTTTGCTTATTAGAATCAAAGTTTGGTAAACGTCGAAGTAAAGAAAAAGCTACATTGCAGTTGCGTTTTGCACATGAGTATGACTTGCGAAAGCCGTCATGATGCTCGAAAAGAAGGTTGTGGGAGTCTAGAAAGTTTATTATGTTAGAATAGAGTCTGTGCTCTAGAGTTTAGACGACACTGGTGAGCGAGATGGGGCGATAGTTGTTGATTAGTTGGCGATCACTTGCTTTGTAAACGGGGATGACGTTAGCGATTTTCCAATCGCATGGAATTTCAGTAAGTTGAAGAGACTGCGAGAAAATGTCGCAGAGGAAAGTTGAAGAGACGTGTTTAGTATTTATTTAATATTTTCGAGTTTATTTGGTCGTCGCCAGTGCTAGAAGACACCTTCAGCTGATCAATGGCCTTTAGTACACCGGAGTGGTCGATCATGATAGGATTCATAGGAGGATGAGGGGTTGGCACAAGTTGGGCATACTTGACAAGTCTTCATTGGTAAAGATTGAGCTAAAAAAGTTGTTAGTTTCAAGAGCACTATGTTCGTCAGAAAGTGGAAGGCCGTACTCGTCAACGAATTGTAATGGAAGAGAGAGTGCTGGGTTAATTACTTTCCAAAACATTTTAGGTTTATTGGTTAAAATGTTGGGGAGGTCGTGAGTATAAAATTTGGATTTGGCATCATGAATCGCGGATTTGTAGGCCCCAGCGCATTCGTGATAGGCGTTCCAAAGATGCGTTAGTGTTAAGAGCCTTTTCCCTCGTATAAGCTCTTTTTTCCTGTTAGAGTGACAATGAACTGTTTTATCGTACCAAGGGTTAGTGTTCTCGGATATAATTCGAGTGAGTGGAACGAAACGTATGATTAGGGATGTTAGTCTATCTTTAAAAAGAGTCCAGTTTTCATTGACCGTCCTTTCTGCGAAGTTAACTGAGAATATGTGATAACATTCTTCGAGGTTGGTGTTGATAGATGCGTAGTCGGCTCTCGCGTAATCGTGAATGAATTTGCAATAACGTGATTTCTTATGAGTAGTGATAGAGAATGTTAGCTCAATGACTAGATGGTCGCTACTGCTGGGTAAGTATGTGACGTTGCTGAAGAGTGAAAGGTCATTGCTTAAACATAGGTCGAGTACGTTGCTGCAGCGATTGGTAAATTCTAAGTGGGTTGAGTGATAACATTAGATAGGCTAAAATCTAAACAAAGGTCAATAAACTCTTGAGAAAATGCACAGCTAGAGCAAATAGTAGACCAGTCAATATTTGGGTAATTGAAATCACCAAAAAGGGTAACTAAAGCGTTAGGATATTTACATGCGAGTTCTGATGTTCATAGAAGTTATGTCCTTGTGTGGTCGCCAGTTTTATAAACGGGTATGACGTTAGCAATTTTTCAGTCAGATGGAAATTGAGAGAGTTTAATCGGCTGAGAGATTATGTCGCAGCGGAAATCGGAGGAAGTGTGTTTATTGTTTATTAATACTTTAGAGTTAATTTGGTCATCTCCGGAGCTGGAGAACAGCTTTATTTCATCAATAGCCTCAAGTACTCAGAGCGGTGAATGAGAATCGTGAAATCAAATGTATCGTCGGCCTAGTCGGCCGTGCTCAATCGCGCACTTCTTTTCCGAAAATATGGCTATTCGTTTGAGATATCGCTGTATGAGTGATGTTTTTGAGTTTCCAGCGCCCCGCCTATCCCTCAAGTTTTGTTTTACTAGCTCTCAATTTAGGTTTGGGATATCTTTAAAGGACAATTTTATCAGTAGTGACCAAGCTTTGTAAATATTATTCCAACATAGCTGCTGCCAGAAGTGAATAATCCAAATATGCTTTATAGACCAATGCCCATTGGTGCATTGGTCTATATGTTAAAAAAACTCCCTTTTATATTTCATGGTGATTCCTGACTTCGGCGTGGTTTGTCATAGTAGAATATAAAATTTGCTCCACTATCTGCAGTGCTTCAAAACTCTAAACTAGAAAGTCAAAGCCAAGATGAGGCTCTGTTTAATTATCAGCAAATATCCCAAACGGGCCGTTTTGAATTTTTTCTACGCGTCTGTCGAAACAAAAAACATCAACATAAAATCATGCACTTCGACGTCAGTAGATTATCTACAAGTAAAAAAATCTAAACATCGTCATCTATAGCAAAAATAAAATTATGTATTTACGACTAAACTTTATATTCACAGAACACGTTATAATTAAATCAGTAACTTTAATACAGTTCACCTGTGTGTGATTCAATTTTCCTATTGTTTGTAAATGAGTGATTCGCGATATTATGTATAACGCGTGGTAATTAAATCTACCAGGGCTGCAGTTCAATGAAATGGTAAGAAAAATACAACTTAACAGCTGCTGCCCAGCTTGTGCTCCACATAGAGCCGTCATAAAGAAATTATATTATTCCCCCATCACACCTCACTCGTGAAATCCACTCAGAGCGAAGTAGTACAGCCATAGCTCAGCATCAGCAATGTTCTTCTGCAATCGCGACAGTTTTGCGCTATTTGGTGGAAGCTATTCACAGGAGACACAAAAGAAAACTTTACATGAAGCATGTGAGAAATGTAAGTATTAAAAACCTGTAATGGCGTCATTCAGGTATGTTTAATTTAAACGGTGTCTAAAGTGTTTGCACACTGTAAGCAAATAAACTTGAGACTTTAGAATTACACGCAATCACAAATCACGTGTTGGTTGTCACATATGCGACTTCTTTACATTAGATGTAATGACAGGAACACTTCAGCCAAAAGTATTTATTGAGAGTCCGTCCAGCATCTGTAATTTCACAATAACATTCCAACCGCATGATCGACGTGCCATTAACGACCTGCTTTTATTCGCTAATGCTCGAATTTGATACACATTTTAGTCATACAAACTACACAGGGTCACTGCTTCGAGTCTATCGACGTAAACAAAAGTAATTATGTTTATTAAAACAGGAGAGTAAACTATTTCCTCTTTTACGTGTGACAGAAGCGACGAAAATGTTGTTGTTTTGCTTCAGTAGTCAAGCAGGGTAAGAATTATTAAGAGTTTCTGCTTCCTTAAAATGACAACAAGAAACAAGTACACACAGATATCTAATTGATTTAGAAAAAAAGATTAATTCACTCATAAAAACTCGTAAATTGGAGTGGCCACATTGGTACAATAGAAAGTGAAAAATCGTAACATATTTCCGACATTTTAGATTTGATATATTTGGCGGTTTGCAACTGAGTGAGCATGGCGGAGGACTTCAGAATTTAAAGCGGCACAAGAATATTGACGAGTATCGCATCCACGGTGATATGGACATCGTTTCAAAGGTGAGGCAACACCAGCGCAATATCACTAAGTACTTCCAGCGTCGGCTAAGCGCCCGCCAGATATCCCGGATATCTGTAGAATACCAGCAGCATTGGCTGAGCATCTGCCGGACATCGCATGTCATCCGTGTACGTTAGTGTCGTTTGATTACCCACCGGGTATCGCGAATATCCATAGAGTGCTTATAAAATCAACTGAGTATCCGCCGGGCATTGTGCATGTCAATCGTTGTACTGGCAGTGTCGTTAGAGCACCGCCGGATATCGCACGTTTATCTAAGTACTTCGTTGCGTCGGCGTAGAGGCCGCCCAATTCATGTGCTATAAAGGTATTTGCTCACGTCATTATTACTCTTCGGGCCCTTCGGGCACCTTTACGCTCCACATACCATTGCTAGGATCACATTACGCATACCACTAGCATATCTGCTGAACATATAATTTGAGCACGTATACGCTCCGCTGGCGCATACAAACATAATGCAACACGCACTAACCTCATTACTACTTCTCCGGCTCTGCGTTTGCGCCTTTATATTGGTCGTTTTGAAGGTACGGATGTTTTCGGTGACAACCTAAGCAATATAAAATCTTCCAAACATATTGATCTGTTACAGTAATGTCATACCCGTGATAGTATTTTGAACGGCTCAGGGATGAATCTGTAGAAAATATTAAACGGTTCATGCCGTAATTATTTGAAAGCCTATAAATCAAGCCCCTCCACTGCGGTTCCAAGCCATGTGTTTGCTACGCACGACACGTCGCAGCTTGTATTTCTATGTAGCATTTGTTTCTAGTTGTGCTCCTCGCGTACGGCTCTAATTGTCGTCTTGAATTGATCTTTGAAGAGGTATTACTCATGTGGAAGAAAGCTTCACGGGCAGAGGAATCGCTTTTCGATCAATTTGAATACGTCAAAGCCGCGACTTGCGGCATGTGTTAAGGTGTACGGGGCTACGCCGTGGTGAGCTCGAAGACGCGTGGCGCTCATCTAGCAGGCCACTTGGAGGGCAGATTTCTCGAAATCGTAGTATGTTAAAACAGCAAAATAAGGATAGCTCTTTGTCGATTTTACCTGCATCCTTCCTTCATGCTAAAATTTGAAACCGCAAATATACTTAAGTACAAAACAGGCGTGTTGGTAACAGTGAATAAACATGAGGAAGATACGCAGAAAGGGGGACGAGGACGCGTCCGATCCTCCTTTTCTGTGTCATCCCTCATGGCTCAACTACGTACCTGCAACCTCGTCTTATTTTCATACTTTCCAGTCTTTCCTAAGAGCGCAATCTCTACTCGGGGGCAGACAACAGGACATCGCAGACGATAGTCAGATTAGCCATTGTACGATAGGATATACGTTTTAGGCCAACGCTTCCAACATGCCTATCACCACGTCGATCGATTGCACCGTAATTCCTGAGGCGGTCTTAAAATCATAAATGTAAAGCGGTCTGTAAGGTACCCTTACCCGCCTCCGATCACCAGCCCGAACAGCGGCATCAATATTCAACAGTTTACGTCATATTATAGTGCTTTTACACACTGATACTTAAGCACATGGTCACATCGGTGATAATTCCAGTCTTTAGTTCAAAACACTCAACACTGCCATCGCGATATTTGCTGCTCTATGTTGCTAACACACAGAAATACAAAACCGGTTGATTGCCGGTTGGCGCTCGGCATCGGAAAACAGAACTGAACTCAACAAAGAAGGCGCACCGAGGCACTCTTCAGCATGTTTTGAAGAGCATGAAGGGGCTTTAAGCATTTATTTTGTAAAGCGCCCTCTAATATGGCGCTAAATAAATACCCCTAAAAAGCTGCGATGTAGGTGTTAACAGACTTTACTTCCTGCTGGCTCAAGCGCGTCGTGGTACCGCAGGTGATATTCCGCTTGCGAGCATATTTTATTACCTTCTTGCTAAGCGCGAGCTTACGATTAGCTTCCTGAACGCTTATGCAACGTGCATTGTAATACTCTACGATTGTAGTTATTCTCAGAAGAGAATTAGAAGCTATCCTGAGCCTGTGTTCACCTACCGTTTATCGTGACAAATTATCTTTGCGGCCGGCACCTTGATGAATCTGTAGTAATGGTTGCTACAAATGCTTGATACACGAAGCAATGCAGTGAAATCTGTCCTAGTACCTTATCTCACTGATAGGAATTGCTCTTGTGACTAGGTGAGTCTTGCGGTTCCGGTTCCGCGTTACATGTTTTGCATAAGACGATGAACCTGAATCTGATGACACTTGGTTTCACATGGTCCAGGCGGTAGTTTCAGTATCATTCTAGACCTACGAAAAGACTTCGAGACTAATATTTACAAACACCTATACCTGGTTCAATGAAATTATGACACCCTCGTAATTCAGGAACACTTTCTTCACTGGTTTGCTCAAGGTCAATGACGGCACCATACTCGCAAATGTAGTTCAATCCGAGGATAACGTCCCTCGCACTCCTGTAGGACGACGAACTTCCGCACAGGTTTCTCCATGTATTACGACGCAGACAATCGACCTTCAAACGGGTGCAAGTGCTCACCGGGTGTGCAGTATCTGCAAGCCATCGCACGCTGTAGTGACTTTCCGAAGCATCTCAGGGGCCTCCACTCAAAACGGAGTAGTGCGCCGGTGTCTAAGCACCGACGCGTCCTAACCGTCGATGAAAACGATTTCGGTTGCCCGGCGCTCTTGCGGAAGCGTCTTCTTGTTGTGGGGCGTCGCAAATGGGAGCTCCTCCGGCTTTCTTGCGGGCACTTTAGATCGATCGGCCTGCAGCGACACCTGCAAGGTTGGCGCTCCTAGTTTCCCCGGCGATACAGGTGGGACAGGCTCTCACGGTGGGATCTGAGTAAAGGCAATGCATGGGGGCGGGGTAGGGGGGGGGGGTTGACGGCGGAGCTGGAAATCGAGTTGGAGAGACTGTCTCGGAGATGGCGACCGGCTGCGGAGGTAATCGTCGGAGAGTCCTTTGGTGGAAACATTGGGCGCCGGTCCGCCGTTCTCCCTCGATCTTTCCGGGCCACGCGTTCTCCTAGTGAGGGTGCACTGTCGGGGAAGGGCCTCTTGCCGTGGTGCAACCAAATACTGCCCGGAAAGACGGGTGCTGCGGGCCCGTCTTCCCGGCAGTGTGTCCCTAGTGTGTCTCCTCTTTCCTGATTGTCCGTTTCATCCCCAAGAAGAAGCGTTGTCTCGGTAGCGCCTAAAGGTACGCCTAGATAGCTGGTATTTCAAGGGGACCATTCGCAATTTGCGTATACTTTTGACTTGAATGGCCACTCACCTTGCCAAAAACCTGACACACTTTGCATAGCCTGTGATTTCAGCTATATTTTAGCGCTTTATCTCTCGATACACAAAACCAGACTGTCGTCCGTGTAGCTGAGTATTCTGACCTCACAAGTATGCAGGCGTACAACACCAGTACTAGGGTCATGGATTGTTTACAACCCAAAAAGGTTCTATGTGCAAAGCAAAAAGTAGCAACTAAAAATGGCACCCCTATCAACTGACGATGTGTCCGGCATGCGGTCACCTACACTCTTAATTAATTATAAGACTGGTCATACATTTGTGGTTCCCCATTCGCGCTCCCTCCAAAATGACAGTGCTTCCATATATGGTCCAGAATGCTGAAAAGAACTTCATGGGATATTCTCTCAAAAGCTTTGTCTAAGCCGCTTTTTTATCTCGGCATCACAGCACTCCAAAATACCGCGCGCAACGTGAATGTTGTTGAGAATGTGGCGGCCCTTAGAAATCCGCACGTTTGGTATGGCCTATAGCACTCTTTATCACGCGCTGGAAACGTCGAGCAAGAACTTTCTTTATGATTTTATAATCAATGTCTGCGACACTAATAGGACGATATGAATTTACACTCCCTAGTTTAATCGGATCGTCACATTTAGGGATCAAGAGAGTACGCGTAAGCAAACACGAGGGCCGTAAACATTTCTGCTTACACGCTTCAATAAACACTACCATCAAAATAGGATAGGGCTCACGCTTAAATGACTCATGGAAGCTGCCGTCAGCCCGTAAGAGACAGACGATTACTCCAGGTTTCAACTTATCTATCGCTTTCGTTACCTCTGAAAGAGTTGTCGGCGCCTCCAGGAAACCTTTTTTTCACTATGTATTGTCTGCATTAAAAATAAAAACTCACTTGGAAATACGGGGTTCTGAAAGGTCTGGCAATTAAATAACTTCTTGTAATGTGTGATGAACGTACTTTCGATAACCTGTCCCTCTCCCGACACCACTCCATGGTGACCTATGTCATTACCTAGGGCGTATTTCTTTTCCGCCGGAACCATCCTCCTTGTCGGCGCTTCCCCAAGTCAAAAACGCTTCCCGACCGCGCTCATATATTCAGTCCCTTTGAAATGTTCTTGCTCAAGTACCTCGAGCCGAGCTTTTTTCATTGCTGACGTCTTCCACGACTTAACCAGGTGTCCGGCACTCCTCAACAAAAATATTCTTTAAGTTACCACGAAACACACTTTTATGGTGCTTAAGATAGCGTCTCTTTAAATGCGCTTAACATAAAACACTGCCACCCCCCCCAAAAAAAAAAAAAAAGAATATGTTTTTTTATAATGTTAAGAGATTACATTATGGCGTCAAGAGAATACCCAATCGATATTTCGCTTCGGCGTCACCTATATTTACAATGAAGTCAAAATGACAACTGCTTGAAATCGAAACTCGAATCTCAACGAGGATGAAGACGAACTGTAGAGGAGCAGAAAGTCACCAAAAGTCACATGGCTGTGCAGGTTTTTTTTTCAGTCAACGTATTTGCAATTTTTTGGAAGCCACAAAAAATGTCTTATTTTCAGTTTTTGTTTAGTATTGAGTGTGCCTTCGATAATCCACGACTTCTATTATCTTTGGTGGTTGTGTCTAAACCGAAGGAAAACGGCTCGTGACCACGAAGAAGAGAGCGAGCGCGACTCAAAACGGCCAGTTTTTTATCGGCGGTCTTCGAGCAATGCTCCGAATGCTCGAGAGGCTCGTTAGTCCTATCTAACGACTCGCTTAACCGCCGCCTGGCAGTCTTGCTTTCGATGCCCATTCCGACCACGTTGTCCTTAACCACTGCAGTGTTTCCTCGTTCGTGGGCTATGCCTCACTGCGCTGTCACCTCCTCGTCGCGTTCAGCCTGACCGGCGCTACGCTCCCCCGATACTGGGACTGCGGTGAACGCCAGCTCATGTTGACTGTTCGGCATCTTGTTGGACTTGACGCTCGCTGCTGGGGTGTCCCGCGTTAGAAGCGCTGGAGTCAACGGCGTCGCCGCCTCCTCCGCTTTCCTTCGTCCATGACGTGGGTCGTGCTCTCGCCGTCGGGGACTTGACTGGCGGCGGTACGGGCTTAGGACCTCACACAGTCCTGGGTATCGTGCCCGAACGCACAACACTTTTCACACCTCGGCGCCTTGCAATTCGTTTCGTATGACACCGTGCGTTTGCATCGGAGGCACACAGACACCCTCACCGGTACGACCACAAGCTCGGTGCCGCCTTGGAAACGGACCTGATGAGGCGAAGACTCCACCGTCACGCTGTCTCCAAAAAACAACAGAACGAAGACATTCGTTGAATCGACGTCCCTTGAGCCCTCGATCCGCATCTTCTCACGAGAGACTCTTTTTACTTCAAGAAAATGTACAAATGCAAGGCGGATGGCTCTGACGAGCACGTCAAAAGCCAGCCAATGGACCCTAACCTTCAACTCCCGCTTGTTGGGACCGACGTCAAGACAAAGACGGTATTATCGCCTGTAGGTTTGCTGCCTTCAGGAGCTTATTTTTGGCCGCAGCAGTGTGGAGTTTCAGCAGCCAGATGTTTCTCATCAAAGTCGCGTGGTATTAGATGGTGCCTCTTATGCAAGAGCTCTCGTATAAACAAAACATTTTCGCTGAGGTATGACTCGCTTGTCTGTGCTTTTGTCTTCACTGCGGGCATTTCTGATGGAGTAGAGGGCGGAGCATCAAACAGGAATATTTCAATAAAATCATCTGATGGGTAGTTGGGTAAGCATAATTCAAAAATAGCGCAAGGACGACGGAGGGAAGAACGAGAAGACAGGAAAGAGCGCTAACTGACAACTGGCGTTTTATTTACAAGAGAAAAGGAGCGAAAAGAAGTGAGGACAATTCAAAGGCAAAAAAAAGAAGATGATGAACTACCTAGAAAAGGCTACAGTGGCCATTGAAAAGAACTTTAACACGTTGCAAGGCTTCAAAACCAAGGCACTCAAGGCTAAGGCGCTTCAATTGTGCCATAGGCTTGATCTGGAGCAACTGCGAAAGCACATCACCTCTGCCAGAAGGGACCATTTAGATATGTTTTTCACGGCCAAGACCCATAAGGTAGAATGTCCCTTTCGAGTAGTTGTGACGGAAAAAGGGTCTTGGCAGGGTATGATGTCACGATTCCTTCTACGTCACTTGTCTACCCTCCAACTGGACGATCCTTTTCTGGTGCCAAATTCTGAAGCGGTAATCCAATACCTGCAACAGAATGCTACGACGGTTCACTTCGGGTTCTCTCTTGACGTGGAAGATTTGTTTTATTCTATACCTCACAACAAACTGTTTGCAGCAGTAAGTGAGTGTATCGAGGCCAATGGTTCCATATCTTTTCAGAACAAATGTGGAATCAACGTGGAATCCTTCTTAGAACTTCTGAGGTTCTACCTTTCCGCCACTGTTGTCACGTTTAATGGCAATACATATATACAAAAGAAGGGTATATGTATAGGTTCGTGCGTGGCACCTGTGTTATGTGACATTTTTTGTCCCAATGCGACCGGGCCATTGCTAACGCACTTAACACCGGCCAGGTGTCAGTCATATTCAGATATGTTGACGATTATCTTGTCCTCCTGAAAGACCGACCCAATGAGAATGACACGGAGGTAACCGACAGCATACGAAACACCTTCGTAGAGCAAGCACAGGGACTCAAGTTTACGCATGAGTTGCCGGCGAACTCCTCTCTTCAGTTTCTAGATCTGCGGTTATCGTTTCTTGATGATCAAGCTTGCTGGATGTACTCTCCAAGGTCAAAGAAAATGCTCTTACAATACGACTCTGCCCATTCAAAGCTAATCAAGAGAGGGATCGTAAGGAGTTGTTTAAGTGCGTCCCTCAAGAAATCCTGTGAACATACAGCCGGTGAGAGTTTTAATTCTCAAATTCAACGACTCACGGCATCTGGATATCCTTATTCGATTCTGTTCGATGTTGCTGAATCCATGATTACATCAAGTGGAAGACCAACAAGAAATAACTTCAAGGGACGCCGACCGGCTGTTGTGCCATACATACACCGCATTTCCCATAACTTGAAGCGGGCGGCATCCAAGTTTGATGTACAGGTTGTAATGTCAGCTCCTGATAAACTAAGGAGGCTATGCCCAAAAATCAACAACAAGCAGGAACAAACTGCAGAATGTACTGTAAAGCATCAACACCAATATGTCACCTGCATCAGCGGTGTAGTGTACGAAATACCGTTTTCGTGTGGAAAGGTATATGTGGGACAATCCGGACGTTGTCTAAATGTCAGGCTAAGGGAACATGCCTTAGCGTTAAGGTCATCTCCCGCGGGACATCTTGCGGTGCATGTAAGAGACTGTCTGTGTACCCCACTCTTTGAGCACACGAAAGTACTCAAACGGTTTTCTGGTCAGAGGAGTAGAGAACTCTTCGAAGCACACGTCATAATATCCAAGGGCGACGCCTGCATCAGTGCTCCTTCAGTAGCCTTATCGGAAAAAGAACAGTTTTACCTCAGCCTTTATCCCTGAAGATCCTTCCTACACATTATTTTAACACTGAATTATTTTTCTTCTTTTTCTCTTTTGCTTGTTTTTCTCCTTCCTTTTTCTTCTCCTTTTTTCTTCTTTTTTCTTTTTAATTTTTCTTTATTTTTTTATTTTTTTCAATTTTTGCTTTATAATATTTTGTATATAATTACAACAAGCATCCTTCTGTTTCCTATTCGATCTTTTTTATCTTCCTTCTTCTTTTTCCATCTTTTTTTGTCTTTGAATTGCCTCACTTCTTTTCGTCTTCTTTTCTCTTGTAAATAAAACGCCAGTTGTCAGTTAGCGCTCTTTCCTGTCTTCTCGTTCTTCCCTCCGTCGTCCTTGCGCTATTTTTGAATTAGGAATATTTCGTGTTTGAGGCTCCGTCCCAAATTTTGAGTTAACACCGAAAATATTTGCCTTAACGACCATAACAGCACCACTTGCTGCCCTCTGGTTGAGTGGCAACGTAATTTGCGAGGGCAAGGGACAGGGTTTTTGCCACTGGAACCATTTTTGCTTTCTTTACATTCATATAGTCCATACATTAGACCAGGGATCCGCTTGTGTATGTGGAAACAGATAAAGAGAATTGACTTATTCAGGTTTTGATAAATTATTGCCGGTATAGGCTTCCACGACTCAGTAGTGCAATCAGGCGTCGCAAAGGCAGTCCTCTTGACATTGTTATCTGTACTGTCGTTGAATGCAACGTCGATTGTAAATCCATATTTTGTTGTATGTAATTTTACCTGTTCTTAAATATACGCTACGTTATTTCACAGGTGGTGCTGTTCAATAACTTCTCCAGCTGCTTTTAAATGACTACAAATTAGTCGGAGGTAATATGGCGGTTCGGATAACGGGTGACAGAGTTGTCCCCATTCTGGAGAGCCACCAGTCCATCACCACTGAGGTTCACTAATGCACTTTGTGTACCAACCCTTCAAGCGCTGATTATCTTTTTCTCTGTTTCCCTTTATGTTTGTGTTCTTCCAATGTTTGCCAAACTGGCCAAACTGTTCTCTTTAGTAAGTAATTTGTCGCAGAGTTTGCTCAACTGGAGATGACATTTTGCATGGCCGTACAACCTCGTGTTTCGGGTGTGCCAAGTCCTACGCTTCCCGTTAGCGATATATGACGTCGTCGTCGTACATGGTAATGTTAACTCTGATGTAATGTTCAAGGATGCGATCATATGATAATGCGCGTTCAATAAAAGTATGATTCTAGCAATTTCGATATGATGTTGAGAGTGACTGAACCATGCTACAGCAGATAAAGAAGGTAGTTTAAACCATTTTTCATCATCAATCGGGAATCAAGATGTTCCTTCATATGTTTTTTTTTGATTTGTGTTCTTAGACTTTTGTGTAGAGGCATTTTTGTCAGAGCGCAAAATTAATATTTTCTCCAAAGAATTTAATATTAAAACTTTCAGTGAGGTGGCGGAAGGCCGCTTTCACATAAAAAAATAAAGAGACTGTCTGATTAATGGCTGTTTACTTGTTTTACGGAATATTTAGCAGGGCAACTAGCAGATGCCGCTGATTATATGTACCACCCTATCAAAGAAGAGGAAACCATATATTGCATAAAATATACAAAAAAGCGAAACACAAAATAACTTTACATCTAGGGTATAATCATCTCCTATTAATTGAGAGCCCAGAGGCCCATTTGAACGTTTGCCATAGTTGTATACAATATATTTTCTTCTCATGGCTAATAAATTATATTGTTTTCTTCCACGTGTCTTATATTTGTACGATTCGTGATAAAATGCACAAAACAACACAGACAGTGATGTGCGTTTGATAAGTAAATACTTATTGTAATTTAAGAGTTTCTTAGACTACTCAACATTGTAAGTGTCATGAAAAAAATTATGTTTTCAATTTTTTCTCTTAAATACGTCCTTCTTGCAGTTACACAAAGTAAGGGCCGTTTGCGTGCATATTTTTTAGTAGGGGATAACTATATTTTAATGTGTGGTGTCTTTTTTTTCAGTGGAGATAGCTACCACGGATGTACTATTGAATTTCTGAAAGTTATGATACCGTTCGACATTTTTAAGAATCCCAAGCATGAGGGGCGCCAATCCAGAATCCAGTTTGGACTATGAACGGCGGGTGAGCTTTCATGGCCAAAGATTACTCATCGTAATCGTAGAATGCCGCGGAGGTTTTAGTAAACACGTTTTAGTAACCGGAGACCGTGAAGGGCAGGATATGTCTTCCGAACAATTCGACTTCCAGCATGGACACTCTGCCTTCTACATTCCTTTGGCTGCGCCTGGGCGCGCGAAGTGGACCAGATGCCGATGGTTTGTCGAAGTTAAAGCTCGCGCTCTAGCGCCTGTTGTACACACCTTGTCGGTGACCATAAGTCTATTGAAATAGTAAGTAGAGGAAATATAAGGGGTCCGCAAAACCAATGTGGGATCAGCAAATTCACAAATGCGCAGTTCAGGCGTAGAAAAACACCTTGCGTAAATATTTGAATGAACAGAGTGAATTGCAACGTTTAACAAATTAGCCTTTAGGGGTGAATTTACTGCAATCAAAATATTTTTAGTGTGCATGTCAGTAAAAACAATATGCCTATTTCTTTTGTTTTCACAAATGATTCAGAGACACAAGCACGCAACATTTTTTGTTGAGGTTGCTGCTAACAAAGATGGTGCCCACATGCTCGGATATAAATTGGGTCTGCTATCGGTTGATCTTCTCAAAGAGGCTTTGGGTTGTTCATTTAACGCTGTGTCATTTGTGGGTAGCAGCGACAGTTAAAAATGTCTAACCGTTTTTCTTTCTGTACTGCAAAAAATGAGGGTATCTTCCTTTCCATCGTTTCTTCTGAAGCATATATTCACAAAATTTGGTTATGAAAAATGTACCACGCACAGGCACTTTCATGGAAGGTTTAATTGAACTTAGTGTAATTGTTGATATATAACAATTTGCTTGGCGCCTCAATATCGCTCACTAACCACCATGTAAATAATTTAGGTATATAGATGTTGTGTTAATTACTCTAACTTGAGTGCATTAAAATCTACTAAAAGCAGGCTCCGTGCCGCATTCTTACGCGCATCGTGAAACATCGAATAAAATTGCTCGGTCCTGTTTTTTCTCCGCAATTTCAGTCATAAAAGAGTGAAAAAGCTTTTGTCTAGTGCAAAGAAAATGTGTGCCTCCAATTAGGGCCTACTGTAGAGGCCTTGGTTTTCTGGATGGCGGTATGCCAACAAGGCTACTTCAATAGAGTCGTTGTACGTACACGCTAATGCTCTGACTCAGGGCTCGCATAATATATTCGCGTTAAGGCAGTTCGTACTTGTAAAATAATATGTATAGTTAGTTGAATGATCCTCACACTGCAAATGTCACATCAATAAAAATTTGTTTATCTTTGCCATTTTTGTACATGCGTCTTCGAAATTCAATATTGATGGTAACTTAGAAAACCGTATTTTCCTAATGCCATCATACGCGATCAAATGAAAACAATTTCCTTCTACCTTTCATTCCTTGTGTACCATAAATTTGAAGCCCCAAGTTGATTAAGAACGGCAATTCACTTACATTGTCTCTCTCGAAGAGAACAGAATAGGAACTAGCTTCCAGTTTGATTGCTACTATTACTTAGGCTAACCTGTTTCGAAATGCTATCCCTCACCATTTTCGCGTGACTCATGACCCTATTTATGGCTTTTTATTGATATCAAAATCTTATTTTTTTATACAGTTTTACTACCGCAATTTGTATCTGCTCTCATCCTCTCTAATGCTTCGAGCCATGAGTATATTGAATAAGTAAATAAATAAACAAATCGTGTCAATTAAGCAAGACGAGCCCGATACAAAACCAACATTTAAGCGTACATATACGAGTGAAGAAACACGAACACGGCATCCTCTTTTACAGACGCCACCAATGCGTTTAAACATTATAAGAGGAAATGAAGTCAAGCCACTAGCTTGCATAAGCCATCCTGCCACGTTTGCCAGTCTCTTCCTCGTCCTCCTCCCCAAAAATGATATCATCCACGTACCTCGCGCTGGTTGACAGTTATACACAGGGAGGAAAGAGTGAAACTGGAGGTTTGTGCACGGCAAGACCGATCACAAATGTCGAACGCGGCCGTTACGCTCAACAAACGATGAACGAGTGCTGTCGGCTTCTGTTTACCGGCATGTCGCCAGCTATCCGGCTAAAAACGAAATCGTAACCGCCATTGCTTGTCACATAGTCGAGTCCTAAACAACGTAGAACTAGCACAGCGTCTCGGCAGCCATTTCTGAGCTAAAAGGTAATTTTTGCGTAGCTTCAGTGTAATATCTCTTAGGCGCGGAAAAAATTAGTAATCTGCGGGAAGTCCTTTATTGTTTTGCACACGAACGCGCCTCGTAACAGCGAGACAGCTATCTTCGATGTCCGCTCTTTGCTCCGCATGAGTGGTTTTACTAAATTTTGATACACAAAATACACCATCTTTGGCCAGACGTGCACAAGAGAGAATGTGATAGCACCAGAAACCGATTTGTGTGGTATCGCTTGGAGGTCAAGAATCCCTGAAATTCGACACGGATTACGAAGATGCTCATCCAAGTGGGATCGGTGGTCGAGATGGCTACTTTCACACCAGTTCGGAGCATGTGGCGCGAAAGCTCCTGTTGCAGAACTGAGGGATCATGGCTTCGATCCCACCCCTACCCGTTTCGATTTGGATGAACATCGTACCGACGTGCGGTCGTGAATCTTCCTTCTTGGTGAACGTTAAAGACCCCAGGTTAGCGGGTGTACTGTACTGGATAAATTGATACGCTACAGCTGAGACACCAGACGCCCACTGAGGCAGACTAACCTTCGGTCGTATAAACATACACATAATAATTTGCTTTGATTACCAAGGTATTTGAAAGGAACCAATTAGAGGTCCCTGAGTTACAATGCAAATTCATTCGGATCATTCAGGGAGGATGTTGCTTTTGCGATGCTCGAAAAATTCATATAGAAGACAGCAATAACTGCTTAACGATGTTTGAGAAATGTCTTTTAACATCGACTGAAGTTTGAGAAAGTGATGCGTCATTTGTATATCTTCCTACAAAACATAAAACGTAAGTTTATTGAACGAGTACAACTAAACACTAAAAATAAATTGATCCCATATAGTTTAGCGTACGTTTGAGCAAGCCTGCTTTCACAAGCAAGTCAACGGAACTTTCGTTATAACCGACTTCGATTATAACGAAGTGCAAAAGGAATAGAAAATCCTGATCGCTTCGTGTAGCCGCTATTTCGTTACATCGAAATAGCGGCTACTGCAACTATTAATACTATATCCAAATGAAGCTACCCCGTGGTCACGCATCAGTCACCAGATGCAGTCTGTTTATTCCACGTGAGCGACGGCACTTTTATCACCTTACTGTGACATCAGGTGACGCCACATTCCTGGCACATCTTTTTTTCCTAGTTTAAGCGAGGATTTACGTATGCACGACTTGGTTGATCCTTTCGTTGGAGGCCAACTTTGATGGAGGGCGACCCTGCCTAGATGACCTACATGCAGTTTTTGGAGCTTGTGGCGGTAGAATGGGTGAGGTGTGACTGTGGCAGTGGTTGTGGTGGTTGGGTTCTTGCTTGTTAGTTGAGGTGAGCGTTGCTTTAGGGGATTCATTCACGTAGCATTCGTTGTCACTGTAACCGTTTGAGCCGAAAGATTCTGGCGTCTACGTTCGGATGTAGACAGTTTCTGCGTAGGACGCGGTTCTTTTTGTCAGTACGGCACATGACCCCGGAACAACTTAGCTGATCCTTTTGGCTATAAGGCTCCAGCCAATCGGTGATGCAAATCTGACAATATTGCCGCGCCCAAGAGGGCAGCAGCTGGCAATGGCCCGCCTGTTTATTTTGCTTCTGAATTCGTACCTGTGTTTTGGGTGTCTGTTTGAAGTCTGGCACGCGGGACCGAAGTCTCTGACAGGTGAGGAGTTACTTCCGGTATCCGGCAGTCCGCCAATGTGGTTGCCCCTTGTTTGAGCACACCCTGCCAGATAACTTCTGCTTCCGTTCTTTTCTTGGGGGTGCATTTGGCGATTTTGACACCTCATTTGGCCAGACCATTAGAACGCGGGACGATAGCACTTAATGTGTTCTGCTGGAAATCATAAATATAAGAAAACATTTCAAATTGTCATAATGAAACTTTTGCCCAATATCTGAGCAAACTTCCATGACTCGCGAAGGTGTGACTTAATTGTTCAACTATGATTCGTGCTGCAGTGTCGTCAAGTGTAAGAGGCATGCCGACCTTTTTTTTATTTAGTTCTACTTTGGGAAACTTCATGGCCTTCAAGTATAAACATTCAATCGTTGCTTGAACTTGAGCCAGTTCTTGTCCAGGTTTACCGGTCAGTCGCAATGGTTCAGGAGGCTTCAGTGTAGACGTCTCGGATCTTCTGTTTGTACTTATACCTAACCCCTCAAAATCTTGTCGGCTGCGCCATGTATCGTGAGCAATCAATTTGTGGACACGCATGATTCGCTAGATGTATTCGTGTTTGTTCCATGTCAGCGCCGGCTCCTTCATACCCCAGCTTTGACGACAGGTGACGTCAAACTTTTGGTACAAGTACCGCTTGGAGTACGTTAAGGACCCCAGGATGGCAAACGTATCTACGGGCTAAATGTATCATCTACAGCGGTTGCGATAAGAAGCCCCTTCAGGCAGAATGAAATCCTGCTATCGACATTTTTCACAAAAAGCGGAACCATCTTGAAAGTCGTCGAATTTCAGCATGGGCCAAAACATTGTTTTACCATCGCCAAGCGAACAGAAGACATTTAGGATACGAAAGTAGCCTTCACCCGTTCTGGCTCTGCGTCTCCTCTATTTTTACTAGTTGCAGTTTTAAATGTAGTAATGGTTCTTTTTTGTCGACCATAACAGATATGCTTACTAGGTGGCTGGGGACGAGAGTAAACAAAAAAGTGATATAAATTGACCCTTTCCACAAGCCCATCCTGCAACTCTCGCCGCCGCCATTTCTTTGGCACGAAGCGTCTTGGATCCGACTTCTCTGTGAACGATGACGCTGCACGCTAATTCGACACAAGCTTAGCCGAGTTCCTCCGATTGCTGACGCCGCCCTCGTGTCCAATACGTGGTCAGACTACGTGTTGCAAATATGAGTTACTTCTGTAATGGACACGGCAGCTACGAGATTGCGTGTACTGTGAAAAAGGAAATCTTACAATTGAAACACTTTATTTCTACATGTTCCGCATCTCTCTGCTCTCATAAAACCGACTGGCGACGGCGTTGATAATGAATACATTGAAAACGAGCGTGTTGGCTAACGGATATATTGATAATGAATACTGTACTTCATTTACCTTTTCCGTGGCCGACGCTGTACGCTCTTGATGGAGCCCATCAGAAGCGCCTGAGGTGGATCGGCATGGCGCTTGTTGCCCTTGGGGGTTGTGCCATAACGCATTATCGCTGTACTCTGCAGCACGTGATTGTTGGTGAATGCAAACGCGCAAAGCCGACGACATCCATGGTGATGAACATTGCCGCAGCGTCATTGGCTCTTTCGGATCGAGGCGTCGAGTGCATTCAGACTTAAAGTGCAATTAAGTATTACAGAGAAAGTGAAGGACGGGTAGGAGAAAAGAGACCGCGGCGACGTAAAATCGCAAAGCTCCGATTCGAACAACTAGTGGGCCGATCTAAAGCTAGCTGCTTTTGTCTCCACTCCCCAACTGAACACGCCTAACGCGTTCGAATAGACCTGTAGCGCTCAAGTTTGAGAAGCGTCCCTGGCGAGCAAAATTGGATATTTGAAGGTTTCGTTTTTGTTGTGCATCGCGTTGCGTCCTTTCAAACGCTCAACTAGTGCCCGTGGACAGAGACTGAGGGACGCTGAGAGACGCTCGTGGATTGCGGATGGCATCTGTGGATTGTGAATGACGGGTGGCTAGGACGCAGCTTGACGTCAGCATTAAATGATCGTATCTGGCGGACGCTAGCCGGGGTGTCTTTTTCGTGGTTGCGTATCGTGGAGGCTGTAGCGCCATCTGGCCGAGAGATAGAGGCCTATCCGAAAACCAAAGGCTCGCGGACGCCTGCGTTCCGTGTTCTCAGGTGCTCGACGAGTGTTGTAAAGACAAAAGCTGTTAGCTTTAGGTATACCCACTAATCGTTCCAACCCCAACTCAGAGTTCCGACGTCCCCCGCGAGCTCTCAACTCAGCCTCTCCTCACTTTCCAGGTGCGTAAATTTCGCCAGCGAATCAATTTACACGGTTCATGACCACGTGGTCCTTACGCTAGTTTAACATTTCAAAGCAATCGCTTTATATTCCAACATCCTACGGGCCTTTTGCACTCGCATTAGTCAGGCCTCATCCCGCCGCAATGCCATGCGACGATATGGTGACAGCAATTTCGCCGCTAAATTTAGCTAGAAAATTTACATCACAGGTTCAAGTCGCGTTACCACGCGAGTACATAACATCACGTGACGTGCAGTCACGGAGGCACGTTACCTGACATCAAATGACACTTTGTGAAGTGATATCAATTTCGTTTACAAATTTAGCAGGAGGATCACCATGGTTTCACATGACGCTACTGTGACGCTGTTGTCGGTTGTCACGGTGTTATCTGGCTTCACGGCGAAACATGAAGTGATGTGACAATTCTCCGGCGGGAAAAGATATCCGCTATATTCTGAAAGGAAGTGCAGCTCCTTTAAATGCTATGCTAGTGAGTGTCGCACCTTCATTGCCATTGACAGAATGCCAAGTACAGGAAATGTTTTCATGACTAGACTAGAACTCAGCATGTCGAAGTGCCCTCTTCCCAGTACTTTTACCCACCTCCCATGCTATTATATCGACTGGTATGTGCTCTGCCTCTTTAGCAGAGCATCGCGACAGTCTCAAATATTGTATTGCCGGTGTTGCGTGAGAAGCGAATGCCGCCCTTCCAGGAGACGTAGGTGCGCATTTTTTATAACAACGCGCATGCGCGGTCGTGAGGTCTCTTGAGCACCAAAAGAGCGCGCGATTGAGCGCGCCGCTTTGTTGGCCTTCGTGTTGTCCGCTTAGACATGGCCGCTTTGAAGCAGCGATGGGTTTTATAAAAATAAAGCAATTTCACGTGTCTAAATGGCACACGACGATGTGCGCAGTTCCAAGAAGCTTTCTGCTCGTCAGACTTCGGTCTAAAGGCGCTTTCGAAGTTGCAACTCGCAGCAGTTGCGCAACTGACTAGCGACCTGCGGCGCGCGACAAACCTCGTTAACACTGCGGGCGATCGGCGAGTCGCTTGTCGGAAGCTTTCAGGAGCCGCCGTTTATTCCATCCTTTTCGCCGGAGCTCGGGTTCACGTTTCACTTCTCGCTGATTTTTAATTTTTGTTGGTGGACATCTAAACGTAAGTCGTTTTCGCCGTTAAGGAAAAAAACTCGTGATGTTGGCTCGAGTCATTCAGGGACGTACAGTTAAAGCACAATCGTTCCATCGGCGTGAACTTACTCGATATTTCGAGGCTCGACTCTAGCCTACTTGGTTCCGATAACCACAAATTTGCTGTCAGGCCAAGTTCTTTCTTGGAGCGCTCATTGAAATAGAGCTAGTGCAGCTTATTATATAAAAATGGTACTTTTTAATTGCCTCGATTTGAGCTGCGCGCAGAGACCTACATTGCTCTGTATCTATATATCTTCACGGGGAACCGCGCTGTTGAATGGTCATGTTGGTCGCATGGTCCACATGCCTCCCCAAGGTAAATGAATCTGTGACGCACCACACGTCCCTTTTGAACAGCCTCCGATTATATCAACCGCCGAGCGACTTGGCGAGAGGTCCGAAACATTGGTCTGGAAGGCACTGTCCTTAAACGGTCGCTTTTGAAAATACCACTGCAGCTTCTGCGACAAATGTCCGTCGAGCCACATTTGAAACTTGCAAGTTTCAAATGTGGCGCGACGGTGAAACGTACCTAAACATCTACAATTCGAGAAAGCAGAGAGCAAGTTATGTCGAAAATCAGACACTGTGCTTGGCAAGTCCGCTTCCCCGTAAGCGCGAAAGTAAAATGTGGCACATGGCAACCATCTATTTATGATTATAATGCAATTAAATGCAAAGGTGCAAGCGAGCTAGACTAGATTGACGAAAATAATTCCTGGAGAAGGGGAACAAGAGGGACAGAGGAAAACATAAATCTCCAAACACAGCTAGGTGACTGGTGTCCGACCGAAAAATTCCACTGGAAATGGAGAGGTCCAGGGACTCGATACCCGGACCAGGCGGATTTTTTCGGTCGCAAACCAGTCACTCTAGCTGTGTTTGGAAATTTATGGTTTTCCCCTGTTTCTCTTGTTCCCCTTCTCCGGGGATTATTTTTGTCAGCCTTCTCTGTTGGCGTGGAAAAGGAAAAAGGAGTCCATACCTAAGATGTACCATCTAGTTACCCTAGATGTCATGAATGAGTAGTGCCATTATGTGGAGTAGCACATGTAGGACAGAAACAAGCCAACACAAAACAATAATAGAAAGCAAAGATAAACATTATAGTTATTGTTCTTTACGCAACTTAGCAGAGGGTGTCACTTTTTATGTCATCAGTTATTTCTGTATTGCATACTGAACATGGTGGTGATGCGTATTCTTTTATTTTATTAAAAATTTCCCTTAAACTACGCACTCGAGCTTTGGTTTGACGAAACGACGGACCTAAAGTGCTGTTCTAACGTAAATAATTCATATATTTCTTTCAGTAAACCACTAGTTGAGACAAGGTTCAGAAACAATAAACTAAATTATAATATAACTTTCACAGTAAACGTTAGAACAAATAAAATCTGCAAATTGCGCACGATTCGGTAAGTAGAAAGAAACCAACTGCCACCATTAAAAAAATGCGCCACACGTCGGTATTCCTGGAGGGGTTATTGCAAACATCCGTTTAATAATAATTATAATGATAGCTTTATTTCCATGTATAAGTATGGTGGGGTTGAGGAAAATGCTGTCCAAGCAACTTGGCTGGTCATGTTCTCCCTTCATGTACGCACCAGTGGCGAGAAATACATTTAAAATAACACTTAGAAATTATAAAATAATACAAGGTACTTTCATGATAAAAAGCAACGGCATACAACGATCGACAATATAATGAACAAGAGTTACACTTTGTCTATAAAAGAAATCAGGAAGTTGTACACAAGATTGAAGAGAAAACTTAACAAACTACTTTAACATAGGTATATATATATGTATATATATAAATATATAGTCACGAATTAAGGCGACGAGTAGGCGAAGAGTAAACTGAAAATAAAGGTTTAATGGGCGAACTTGTGCCAACCAAAAATAAAGAAGGAAAGAACGCCGAGGGAGCAGAAAAGCAGGCGACGATTCGGCGGCGAAACAGAAAGCGCGGGCGGGACGACTCGACAAGGTCGCGGGTAGCTGCTCATCTACAACGTCACTATCTCGAAAGTTCGGCAAAGAAGGCTCGAGCGTCGCGCGCTCAGGCGAGGATGACCTGGCACTTTCGAGAACAACAAAACAGGTGAAAGCTACGTCCGGTGCGAGAATGAACGCAAGCTTCTAGATGTCGGTGACCGAGCGTTGCTTTCTCGGCACTGCGGGCGGCATTATCCTTTAGTGCATCGTCCCGATGCAACGAGAAAGGAAAACAGAAATGGCTGAACAAGTAACGGTGAAACGAAATAAACATGCAGTGTCGAAATCTACGCGCGCGTAGAACGGCTTGAGTCGCACTTCGTGGACGACTTCGGGTCGTGGCCGGCGGTGTCTTGATGGTAGGTTTCCGTAGGGGAGCACCTCGTAGTTCAAGTCCCCGAGGCGGCGGATGAACTTGTAGGGTCCGAAGTAGCGTTTTAAGTTTTTCGCTGAGGCCGCGCGGCAAATGGGCGTCCACACCCACACCCAGTCTCCAGGCTGGAACTCCACGTCGCGGCGACGAAGGTTATGCCGGCCAGCGTCGACACACTGCTGGTCCGTTATTCGAAGACGGGCTAGCTGGCGTACTTCTTCTGCTCGTTGGGTGACCAATGGGCGTCGTCATGGGGGCGGCATGGCGTCGAGCATCGTCGTAACCTTTCTGCCGTGTACCAGCTAAAACGGTGTGATGCCAGTGGTTTCTTGAATCGCCGTGTTGTACGCAAACGTGACATAAGGCAACACTTCATCCCGTCTTGTGTTCCACGGCCTCGTACATCGAAATCATGTCGGCGATGGTCTTGCTTGTCGCGCCGTCAGCCCGTTGGTTCATGGGTGGTATGCCGTGGTCCGGCGGTGCGGTCGTGGCTCAGGCAGAGTATCTCTTGTGTTAGTTGCGCCATGAACGAGGAGCCTCGGTCCGTACTCAGGACTTGGGAGCGACATGTCGGAGGACGATAGACTCCACGAAGAAATCGGCTGCTTCCAGGCGGTCCGCGCGGGGAGCGCTTTCGTCTCGGCGTACGTGTGAGATAGTCAGTTGCCACGATTATCCAACGGTTTCCCTGCGTTGACGGCGGGAAAAGTCCAAGAAGATCAATCCCAATCTGCTGGAATGGTGCAGTCCAGTACGATCGGTTGCAGGAGCCTGCCGGCTTCGTCGGTGGTTTCTTGCGTCGTTGGCATTCGTGTCACGAACGGTCGTAGAGGTGGACAGTCTTCGGGAGCTTGGGCCAGTAGTATTTTTTCCGGATCCGTGCAAAGGTCCTACTGTAGAAAAGCTGACCAGATGTTGTCGTCGTGGCAGGCTTGGATGATCTCTTCTTGAAGACTAGCAGGAATCACCAGGAGCCACGTCGAGTTGTTGTTCCTGAAGTTCTCTTTATAGAGGATACCCTCCGGACGGCGAATCATGGCAGGTCACTTGAGAAGGCTCGGGGAATCGTACCCTCGTCCTCCAAATGGCCGATCAATGCGCGCAGTTCAGGATCGTCCCGATGGAGCGCTGTTAGTCCCGTGAATGCTCACCGCGCCAAGAACGTTATCGTCGTCGTCGTCGTCTTTGGCGCAGCTGGTAGCTGACTCGACGGGGGCTCGGGACAGGCAGTAGGCGTCGCTGTGTTTTCGGCCTGACTTGTAGACCACGGTCACGTCGTACCGTTGCAGTCGTAGGCTACACCGGAGCGAGGCGCCCCGATGGGTCCTTCAGGCTTGCTGCTAACCAACACAGCGAGTGGTGGTCGGTGACCACTCTAACGGAGTCCCGTACAAGTACGGCCGGAATTTCGCGATGGCCAGACGACGGCCAGGCATTCCTTCTCGGTCGTCGAGTATTGCGTTCCGCGTTCGATAGCGTCCGGCTAGCGTACGCGATCACGCGCGCTCCCCACCGTCTTGTCGTTGGACCAGTACCGCTCCGAGTCCTGTATTACTGGCGTCCATGAACTTCCGTTTCGGCTGATTGGTCGAAGTGGCCGAGAAGCGGTGGTGACTGGAGCCGTCGCTTTGTTCCTCGAATGCCTGTTGTAGTTCTCCACCCCATTGGAAGTTCACGGCGTCTTTCGTAAGGTGGCGTGAGTGGTGCAGAAAGCTTGGCGAAATCCTGAACGAACCGCCGGTGAGTATGCGCGAAGTCCAAAAAATCTTCGGACTGCCTTTTTGTCGGTGTGCGGTGGAAGGACCGCTACGGCGCGAGTTTTCTCAGGGTCAGGACTTACACCTTCGTTGCTCACAACGTGGCCCAGGAACTTCCGTTCGCCGTGGGCGAACCGGCACTTCGTCGGCTTGGGGTTGAGTCCTGCGGTCCTGATGCCTCAAGAAGAGCCCGAAGGCGTCGCAAATGCTTGTCGAATTTGGCCGAGAATACCACGACGTCGTCGACGTAAACGACAGCTCTGCCACTTGAAGCCTGCTAGGACGGTGTTCATGACACGTTGGAACGTTTCCAGCGCCGTGCACAGTCCGGAAGGGGACATGCCTTAACTCCATACAGTCCATGTGGCATGATGAAGGTGGTCTTTTCTCTCCCGTTCGTCGAATTAGATCTGCCAGTAGCCACTCTTAAGGTCCATCGACGAAAGTGTCGGGAGTGGCGCAGCCGGTCCAGCGTGTCGTCGATGCGTGGGAGCGGATAAACGTCTTTCTTAGTCACCGCGTTCAGCCGCCGGTAGTCAACGCAGAATCGAAGCGTTCCGTCCTTCTTCTTCACTAGTACGACTTGAGAGGCCCACGGGCTGCTCGAAGGCTGAATTATGTCGTCGTTGAGTATCTCTTGTACCTGTTCTTGAATGGCCTCTCGTTCTTTGGGGAGACCCGTAAGGCGGCCAATGCACAGGAGCGCCTGCTCGTTGGTAACCATGCGGTGTTTCGCCACTGTTGTCTGGCGCACCCTCGACGTCGTCGCAAAGACAGTCGCCGAACTCGGCGAGGAGGCCTCGAAGCTTTCGTTGTTTCGTTGCACTGAGCTTGGGGTTAACGTTGGGCTGCGGCGGTGGTGTACTGTGCGGCTGACATGGCGAGGGCTCGTCGGAGATAGCGGCGATTTCGGCGTCGGCCCGGAGTTCCTCAACGCGTCCTGCTGCAGGGCACCTTCGTGAGGTGCTGCGCCTCCGGTCGAGAGTTCGTCACGAGGACCACAGTACGTCCATCCTGCTAGAGTGCCTTCATACACACGCGCGCTTTTGCTTGAGTGGTGACATCTCAGCCATATTTACGCCCAATCGTTTTTTATGCATTTTGAAGTGCGCGCAATCCGGTGTCACTCAGCTCGAGCGCATAGCTTTGGCTAATGCATAGACGCCATTTTAGCGCCCAAGTCACGCACCGAGTGCGCGAGAGCGTCACGCGCTGGCAGATTCAGTGCAACAATGGATGTCTTCACCCTGGAGACAGACAGACATGTAGGCACCCTACATCCTGCAGCTCCGTTACTCCCCTTGCGACGCCTATTCCTCTTCCGAGAAGCAGTTGGACGTTGCCCTCCAAGCGACTCTCCCGCGGGCAACTGCATCGGTCATGACGGGCACAAGGAACACTCGACCGTGGTGGCTGGTTCAGTGGTCCGCAATGACCCGACGGCGGCTGGCGTAGTTTTGTATTGCTCCGGAGGTAGAACGGGTTTTCGCATGCGTCAACGTTCTTTGCTCCAATGTTGATCCCGGCACCGTACTCACAGGAAGTCCATGCCAAGGATGACGTCTCTTGAACAGTCCTTGAGGACGACGAATTTCACGGGGCAGGTCTCTCCGTGGATGTCCAGCCGCGCAGCGCACCTTCCCACTGGTGGGATGAGATGTCCGCTGGCGGTTTGTATTTTCCGGGCCATCCACGTCGTCATCACTCCCGAAGGCGGAATAGTCTGCTTCGGTGTCGACGAGGTGCCCTTCACGTCGTGGCCATCGATGGGAAAGTCGAGGTTATTCGACACCGTCGCAGAACCGTCGTTCATATGCGTTTTGGCACCAGGTGTGGAGCCCTCCGGCGTTTGTGCAGGATATTGGCGTCGTTAGTCATCGGCAATACCACCTCCCGGCATTGCTGTACCTAGTTTTCCCGGCGAGGCAGGGGAGACAGGCTTTCTCGGCGGGACCCGGCGATGGTGATGCAGGGCGCTGGGGTGACGGCGATCAGAAACCGTGCGGGGAACGGTCCGGGATGGCGAACGGCCGGAGGTATTCGCGGATGTCCCGGGGTCGCTCGCCCAAGGCGTAGTCGCGGGTCGTCGGGTGGAAGCCGCGTAGCCCCCAACTGCCGGTACGGGCAACGGCGGTAGACATGGTTGGCTTCCCCGCAATGGTAACAAAGCGGCGCGTCATGCGTTCGCCACACGTCGGTTTTTCGCGGTGAGGGTCGCTCTGGTCGGACTGTGCTGCCGCTCTTCGCGTCGTTGGGAGTACTGTGGCGCTGGAGGGTCACGTCGTGGTGGCGCCACAGCTTGGCGGGGAACTTGCGGTGGTCGTCTGGCCATGGCTGCGTAGGTCAGCGTCGGTTCCTCGAGGCTGGTACGTCGACTGGAGGCCCAGGCTGCAAGGTCCGCTGCACCTCGTCGCGTACAATCTCGGCGACCGACAGCGACGCCGGGCGCTCAGCAGCGGGGGCAGCTTTCAGCTTCCTCTTGACGTGACGTCCCGGATAACGTCACGGATGTCCCGGGCCGCGGGCACCGATGTCGTCGAAGAAGCAGCATAAGGAGGCAACAACGCCGGGATGTCGTTGGTAGTAAGAGGCCCGTGCTCGAGGGCTCGTTCCATGTTCGTTACCTCTTGTGACAAACGCTTCGACTGTTGCCGGCGGGCTGCGTGACGAGGCCTCCAAAGATGTCGTCCCTCACCCCGCTCATGCCAGGACACGCAGCTTCTTGCCGTCGGCGGCTCGTGGGTCAGCATCAGCGCGTTCAGACGCAGGACGTCTTGAAAGATGTGCTTGGTGACGCTTTCTGTTGGGGCCTTCGCGTCCTCGTCCGGAAGGAGTGTCCCAGGGCTCTCTCCCTTCGGTGCTGACCGGGCGAACGTCCTCGGAGCTCTCCTTTCAGCTGGTCCCATGCGACGTACTCGAGGTTTCACGACTTCTCGAACCGGCGCCGCGCCGTTCCCTCGAGGGAAAAGCGGGCCGAGCTCGGCAGACGCTGTTCCGGAGTCCACTGGCTGCCAGCAGCGCCACCCTTTCGTATTGCTGCAACTAATCTTTGACATCTTCGTAGATCTCGCCGTGTGGAAGGACGTCGGTGTACGAGGGGCGACGGGCAGGTAGACGACGGGGGCGGCGGTCGGGGTCTCGCGGACGATCAGTCCATTGCTGGTCGGCTTCGTCGACTGGTTGGTTCTCTCTTCGGCAGTAGACCGAATTCCGGGGGCAACCCTTGAATACGGCGGTCTGGCAACAGATGCCCCCGATGCTCTTAACGGAAGGTCGTCGGGAAATGGGGCTTGCTGAACGAGTTCTCAGTAGTACGCGGCACGGGCCTCATACCCTGCACCTCCACCAGAAAATGTCACGAATTAAGGCTACGAGTAGGCGAAGAGTAAACTGGAAAACAAAGGTTGAGACAGAGCGAACCGAAGCAAACCAAAAATAAAGAAGGAAAGAACGTCGAGGGAGCAGAAAAGCAGGCGGCGATTGGGCGGCAAAACAGAAAGCGCGAGCTGAGACCGACTCTGACAAGGTCGCTGGTAGCTGCTTATCTACAACGCGTCACTATCTCGAAAGTTGGGCAAAGAAGGCTCGAGCATCGCGCGCTCGGGGCGAGTGATGACCTGACTCTTTTGAGAACAACAAAGCAGGTGGAAAAGCATGCCCGAGTGCGAGAAGGGAACTGCTTAAGCTTCTTAGAGGTCGGTGACCGAGCGTTGCTTTCCTCGCCACAGCGGGCGGCAATATATATATATATATATATATATATATATATATATATATATACCGGTGTCTCATTTTTAATTCGAATAGGGATTTAATTTAAGAAATCCGTAAAAGATGCACTGATACGGTTTGGTACAGGTGAGTTATACGGCCAGGGGGTACATTATGTAGGGTGACTAATCGTTGCGAAATGTCGGCTGATTATTTAAAAATTCGTTAATTAACCTTTTTAAATAGGTGTAGTCAACATATGGTTCCGAATTTGAAAACCCAGAGAGCGTATTTGAAACTATCATCGTTCAACTCTTAGAACGATTTTGAAGCCCGGTGGAAGAATGGGGCGCGCAAGTTGCACACTCCAGAAGCAGGTGCAAAGTTACAGTTGCGGAACGCGAAAATGATCTATTGATCCGCGTTCCGCCACTGCTGGCTTTGCGCCTGCTTCCACAAGTGGTAACTTCGGCGCGCCCCTGAGTTTCCCACGAGCTTCAAGCCGTTCTAAAAAGAGTTGATTCGGTGGTTTTCGATGATCGCTCTCTAAGTTTCCTATTGGACCCATATGTTTATTTCCACTAATTACTAAAGGTTAATTAACGAATTTTAATTAATTAGCCGACTTGTCGGAACGATTAGCCACCCGCATAATGTACCCCTGGCTGTATAGCTCACCTGCACAAACCGTATCAGTGCGCATCTTTTATGAATTTTTTGAAATAAATCTGTTCGAATTAAAAATGAACATCTCGTATCTATACGATATATAGTGTGCTCATGAAGGTGGACTGTCCGATGTTGCGAAAAACTACGCATTGGACCGAAAAAGCTTGCAGCCGGCTTGTCCTTAGTCAGGGGGCCTATTTAGGAAAATTATTGAAGTTCGGGATAATTTTGTTGCTAATAATTATCGCGTAATTATTTTTAATACAGCCTAAGGGCATGGTTTCAATAAGAATATTGCGCTGCGTATTATCGAAAAACACCAAAACCAACATATTGCAGAACGACAGAAGACATGCGCGATATTTTGCGGCTTGCTGAAAAGCGTACATTTTCTGCGTGGTTTTTAAGCTTCAGTTTGCAATCGTAGGCGCATCTCGGCCTCCAACGGCACCGCGCCCCCGTGGAGAAATAACGCACCAACCTCTGCTGCGCTGTCCTCACGCAACGCAGCAGAGGCTGGTTGTACTCATTTTTTCATGGGGTGCGGTGTCGTCGGTGCCGAGAAGGCACTTCGATTTCAAACCGAAACTTAAAAAACTCCATCGAAGTTATGCTGTTGTTGAGAAAGCTGTAAAATGCAGCGCCTGCTCTTCTATCGATCTTCGATTTGTTGATTTAGTACTTTTCGATAATGCTCAACATTTTCGAATTAAGCCCAGCCATGCGCTTAAACTCGATATTTAAAAAAAAACTACGCAAAAATAATTAGCCACCTAAATATTCCGATGTTTAATAATTTTCCTAAAGAGGCCTCTGGCCTAGGACAAAAACGACTCAAACCTTTTTTGGTGCGATGCGTAGTGTTCACAATATCGAATTTGCCCACCTTCGCGAAACACCAAGGGTGTCTTTGTTTAAGATTTACGTAGTTGCTTTAAAAAATCCGTGAAAGTGAGAATTATGCTGCTTGTGCAGGTAAGTTATACGGGCCGGGGGCACGTTATGTGGGCGGCTAATCTTCGCAATAAGTCGACTGATTGATTAAATTTCGTGAATTACCATTTAACTGGTGAATATATATACAAATATTCCCAATTAGAAACCCACTGAACCTCATCGGAAACTCAACGTGCCAAAGTTAGAATCGTGAAACCAGGCTAGTGGCAGTGGCGGAATACGGGTGATAAGATTATCACCGTGTTCCGCCACTGCTAGCTTGCGTCGGCTTCACGAGTGCTAACTTTGGAGCGCTACCGAGTTCCCCATGAGCTTTGAGTCGTTCTAAAAAGAGTTGATTAAGTGGTTTTCGATGACGTCAGTAAGTTTCGAGTTGTAACCATATGTCTATTTTACAAATTAAAAAAGTTATTTAAGGAAATTTTAATTAATTAGCCGATTGATCGCAAAGTGTAACCACACATATAATGTACCTCGGCTGTATAACTCACCTGCGGAACCGCTGCTTGAGTGGTATTTTCACTGGATATTTTTTAACCTAGTCTCTAAAGCTTGAAAACATTCTGT